>VYXH01000037.1:175960-202086 GCA_013397275.1 Burhinus bistriatus | reverse complement strand
AAAAAAAAAAAAAATTGTTTTATGACAAGAAACAGAAATGGGTGATTTCCACATGCAAGTCAAGGCTTTATATTATATTTTTTTATTTATAAGGCATTGACTTATAAGTCCAGAGCTGATGTGTTCTATGAATACAGAACATTCTGTCCCAAGGAGCTTGAAGTTTTAAGTCCTCTCCAGGATTAGCAGGAATGTAGAGAACAATGATCTTCCCTCCTTTCCGCCCTCCTGTGCCTATGAAATAACTTGATTCCATTACCTCTTCAGAAATTTACACACCTGTAAGTCTGCTAGCCTCTCTGATGTCTGACATCACTGACTTCTAGTCAAGCCTTACTCTCAAAAATTGTCCATGTTCCTTGCCTTATTGCTTGCCACTTGATCTGACCCTATCTTCTAAATTGAATGAATAAAATAAAGTAAAAGTGTTTTCAAGAAGGTACACTGTTGTTTGGTGGTAATTCAAGGCTTTTGCTCTACATGAAATATTTTACTCACTTGTATCTTTGGTAATCTATCTTCACAAAAATTAGAAGAATGTCTAGATAAATGCAATATTAGTCTTATTGTCTCTTAAAATCTTTTTCTTGAGAGAGGTGAATTTTAAAGGACAGTAAAGAATCAGTTTTAGCAATCCATTTAAAAGTATGGCACTGCAGAGAATTATTTGTCAGAACAAAAGGGAGGAATGCTGTTATTGCTTTTTGCGTGGAGTGACTCTTGCTCTGTGAAACATCATTTACAGTTCCAGAGATAAATCAACTGGGCTGTGCTCTTGCAGACAGCCTTCTCTTTCAAACAATATATTACCAGGATATTTTAGTAGTGAGGTATCCCCTCTGATGTGTTGCATGTTTTCACATAAGTGATGCTGTAAAGATATTAGAACAAAGTACCTAATAATTATGAAATAATTAATACAATATGTTTATTAATTTTGGTTTTGTTAAAAGAGGTTACATACATAAGGATTATATAGTTATCATATTAACTTTGTAATCATATTTTAGTTCAAAAATGTTTAAATAAAATGTACTTATTTTTCTATTTTATTTTGTGAGACTCAAACAAGATATAGAAAAACAGTTAAATAAAATTGGGAATATTTCACTTTAGCAATGAAACTAAACCTAGTATTGAAGGCCAATCCCTCTCCCTTGGTGTACAGTGGCATAGATTTTAAAATCTGTGAGATCCATATTTATTATTATTTTATTAGTGCTTTGCTGCTGTATGACTGGATATTCCTATTCATGCCAAGGCTTTTTATATTTCATGAGAAAATAAGTTAAAGAAAAAAGGAAAAAAAAAGCTGTACTTTTATCCCTGAATTACTGTCGTGGTTTGGGCCGGATTGGCCCAATCCAGTGGAACGACAGATGCTTGCACTCTCTTGCTCCTCTCCCAAAGGGAGGCAAGAGGGAGAGAGAAAAAAAAAAAGACTTAAGAGTTTAGAAGGAACTAAACTACTTTAATGAAATATTAATAATAAAATAATAAAAAGGAAATAATGAAATATATACAAAACCGTATCAAGCTCCCAGGATGACAGTCATGTCACCAGCAGGCACTGGGGAAGTCCCAGACTGGACTCAGTGGCAGACGGGAACTGGATTCCGGATCTGGATTCAGGATCGGGATCAAAGGCAGACGCAGAGACAGAGTCCTCCTCGGACGTCGGCCATTGAAGAAAGAGGGCTGACCCTTTGATCCCTAAGCTTTTATACTGAGCATGAGCCAGATGGGATGGAATACCCTGTTGGTCAGTTTTGGGTCACCTGTCCTGTCCGCTCCTCCCCGCAGGTGTGACCCCTCTACACTTTTCTGCTTCTGACCCTCCAACGGGGCAAGTAACAAAGTTGTCTGGCCTTGGGTGTTATAGCAATAAGCATAAGCAAGAGCTCTCTGCATCCCGTTCCTTGGCATCAACTATAAACATGGGTCTTATCACTCTGAGAGTGAACAGTTTTTTGCACATGCTGTTAATTTCAGCAGTTAGAAGAGGTCTAGCTAAAAAGTAAAGTTACTGAACAAAATTGGTCCTGTTTTACCTCAAACCAGGACAATTACTTGTGGTTTTTTGTATTAAATAATGCATTTTTCCTTTTTTCCTTGATTACCTCTTTTCCCAAAAGTAGTGGTCCACCCTCAGGTGAATTTTTGTTTCTGATTCTGACTTACCAGAGGCTGTGACACAGTTACAGAAATCTGAATGAAAAAAGTTTCAATTCACTGAAAAGACAGATCAGAAAATGTATATCCTACTGCTTCTGTAATATGGAATCAGTTCTGTTAGTTGTCATAAAGAGTACATTAACAAATTTATGTATATTTAAGAAAGTTCTATCCTGAACATTCTTCCAAAACTGAAACTGGTTTGAATTTTGGAGACACAAAAAAATATTGATATTATATTTGTACTTCTTGGTTTGTATCCAAACCAATTCTGGGAGTACTAAAGCAACAGAAAAATCTTGGCATTACTGGTAATATTTTTTGTGTATGTGTGCTTAGAGATGCAGAATTTGTACTAAAGGTGCTATGTCCTATTCAAATACATAAAAAGTGTTTTTTTCTTGGAGAGCTTATGATCTTTTGGAGGAGAATAGGAGAAGGAAGATTTCTTGGAGGATAATAGGAAGATCATGGGGTAGAAGATAATTTAATCTTATGTAGCAGTTAGGGCGCTTGTCTTCTACCTGTGCTTCCTTACATGTAAGGCCCTGTAGGGCAATCCGTCCCCTAGCCATAAAGTCATACTGCTGTCTTCCCTGTCTAATGAAGTATATCCAGTCTAAGAAGAAGATAGTGTAAAACCAAGATGGGCTTTAAGAATCTGAATGTGTTAGTCCTGATAGAGAGATAAATCTGTGTATTTATGACGTCTGTTGCAAAGATGTGACTTGCATTCTCAGGTGCATGATAGCTTTTAGTGTCATTTAGAAACTTCACATCATTCAAGTATTTGGTAGATTAAAGGTCTGCTAATTAAACTTTAATAAATCACTGTGCCTCCAATGATGAAGGTTTTCAGATTTAGAGGAATAGAATGTAACATATGCAAATATATTGGTACTTGATTTGTACTGTAACCACTTTCAGTGATATGCTTGCCTTCACTATACACTTTATTTTTAAAATTCCAGAAGATACTTTTCCAGTATATAACTTGATGTCATGGATGGAGTGATGCACTTCACTTCTAAGAGAGCAGCATCAATACATTTATTGACATAGAACAGTAATTCAACAAAGTTTGATAGTAAATGCAACAGTGGTTTAGCAAGATTTGATGGCAAGGTACACTTGATTATTTACTGCATAGAGGACAGTGTCAGACAAAACTTTCAGGGACACTCTCGCGTTGAGTCGAGGTTCAGAGAGGACCCCCTTACTTTCAAAACTCCATCTCAGACAGGAGTCTAGGTGTGGCTGAATCCAATCCTGGTCCCAGACTTGGTCACCGATTTATGTCTAAAGGATTATATGTGCATGATCACTCTAAGATATAATCTTAGTGAAGCTTCAAAGTTTAGCATTAGTCACTTACTGAGGATTTGTTGTGTCAAGGAATCTCTTAAGCTCGAGGAGTAACCTTGAGAGGCATCCCTACTCAAGGGGAGCTCCTGGCGTGCAACCCATGGCCGTGAACGAAAGCTAAAGGGCTCTTGGGCTGTTCACTATTTATGGGGGTAAGATGATTGACTTAGAGTCTTATTTGCATATCGACCACAGTATTGTGGTTAGGTTGGCGTATTGATTAACTTAGCCCTCGGCTACTGTGTTGTTATCTGTCTCCCCTGAATCCACTTTGAGCCACGAAGAGATGCACCCATTATGACTGCCATGGGTGGTTATCACTCAGGCAGGGTTATGGGAAACAAAGGTTAGATTGCGGGGAGGAGGGGAGCACACTGTCACACTTGCCCATTACATCTAGACAATAATTAAATATAAACCTATAAAACGATCTGAATCACTTTAAACTTATTTAAATGTCTTCTCCTCAGTTAATATGGTAAGGCATACCTATAATGGTTTATTATATATCAAAGTATTGTATTGGAAGTTCAGAGAGACCCTTAACTAATGCAGAGTTGCAATCGTATTATAATGTCAAGAAAATTATGAGACCAGTGTTTTCACACTGAAAAGAAAAGACGAGTGCACACATAGTTTGGTTTCATGTTTGTAACAAAAGGGGGGCAATACGGTGATAGGAAAAGAAGTGTGACTGTTTGATAGCTGCAGGAATAAATGTTTGAAAAAGCCTTCTGTTTCAAGCAGAAAGGCTTTTCTATGTATCTGATATTTTTAAATGAAACATCTTTAGTTCTGGGTATTTCTTTCTTCTGATCTCCCCAAAGACTGTTTGCTGACCTTTAGAAGACAATGTGAAGCCTCCTGGTTCTTCCCATCTTTGCTGTTAAGTATCACTGGCTGATTTAGACTTGAGTGGAAAGTGAATAGGAAGAAACTTTTTTTGTAAAGAAAAATGAGAAAATGCAGTAACCACTTCATAGAAGTGGGTTAATTGACATTTCTGTAAATCATTTCATGAAATGTAAATTAATACAGAATTTTAGATTTAGTATGTGCCCATTGAATTCAAACGTGTTATAAAAATTCTTGCAGTGAGACTCATTTACAGATCTCAGTTCAGTGCATTTCTAACTGTTCACGTAATAGAATGTGTTATACCTTGCTGTCAGATGTAATGGCACTAACACTGAGTGCAGATTATAGCTCGACTGGGTAACGTCTGATAGTACAAGAAAGAAAATGAGGAGATGCACTCTGGCCAATTCTGCATGGCTGAAATTAAAGTAAATAATGCTATTGACTTTACTAGAGAGATGACTAGATTCAGGTGTATGATAGTTCTACAGCTAGAAAAATAGGATGTTCTAATGTGAACAAGGAAAGTTTGAACTGTACGGTACATAATAGGTTGTAGTATTTACTCAGGTAGCCAAGTCACGCAATAGTTTTAGACAGACTGGATAGGCTTTTGAATCAACAAAAGCCCCTTCCCTCTGAATTTTTTATCACTAATTGCCTGAAAACTAGGTAATTATTTTTCAATCAACAGCTTTAAAAAGCAAACCATAAATTAAGGACTGTATATATAAAAATGTATGTGCACATGTGTAAAATATCTTCTGTAGTTTTTTATCAGTCAATTAATAAGTCATGTATTTTTTGAAACAGTACTTGTTAAGAAAAAATGTCAAATTTTTGTTAGATTTACGCTAAAATTGCTACAATATTCCAATTCAAAAATTGTAAGAGAACAGGTATTATCTTCAGTAATTTGGAAGCAACTTGGTGGAGGATTTAGTTCTCACTTGTGTCTTGTTTTCTACTTATATAAGAATTAAGATATAAGCTCAGATAAGGTTATTGCAGACACTGTAGTGTTTAGCTGATTTACACAATCTGTTAAATAAAACAAGAATATAAGCAATTGAAAGCCAAACCGAATCTGAGAGTTATAGCTAGACTCTGGAAGAGGAAAATTGTGTAAATGAAATGCTTGTTCCTAATATACAAATATGAAGATTTTCACATTGATATTTAACTCGTTTTACATGTTACAAGGATTTAGCACTGTGATAAATATCTGGGAGAAATATACAGAGGACTGTTTAAATTAATCATTTATATTGTTCATGCTTAAAATTAAGCATCTCAATTACTTGATCGTGAGGGTGCATTTATAGTGATTCACTTATGAAAAATTTCTGCATAATATAAAAAATGCCTCATCACATAGTACCATTATTTTTCATGTTTAAAATGTGTTTGAGAATATTGTTGACATTGGAACAATGCTATTGCTGTCTCCTAAATACCACTACTCTATTTAAAAGGTTTTGTAGCAGAATATTTTTTTAACAGTTTTAACAATCCATATGAAACCTGATATTGCTTTTTCAGAGACTGAATAAAGAGCATTGGACAGGTAGTCATCTAGTTTATTTATTGTGTTCACTAATATTACTACTGTCTCTGAAAATAATAATGTTTTTTTGCTCCCAAATTTTTCATCGTTTCTTAAAAAGCAATATAATCTATGCAAAATTTCAAGCCTTCCCCCATAAAATGCCATCTCTTCTTATGATGTTCTTGGGGGCACAAAGAACAATGAAATCAATCCTTCTAGTTCTCCTGACTGAAATTTATTATCCTGTAAACAGGACTAGGGGATAAAATAGGTTTTACTTAGATGTGCAGTTCTACAGTACCGCTTTTTGTATATTTTTGTGGATTTACATTATTTCTAAGTGCTCTTGATGACTGTTTTCATATTGGCAAATGAATAATGATTTACATAATTCAAATACATTTTCCCAAGGAAAACAAAGAGAAAGTAGATTAGGTAAAATATTGAAAAAGTGATGATAACTTCTACAGGGAGCTAGGAGTATTAAAGAACAACTGAAGGTTTCATATGGAGGAACCCATATCATCTTTTCCTCAAGGAGTTTTGCTTTGGAGAAAGTGATATTATTGTGTTTTTTTGGGCTATAGCTAAATAGGTCAGTTTTAACTCAATGTCTCATCCTATGGCTTTGGGCAGAAGTGAGCATGTGCACAGCATACATAATTTCTTTGTAACAGGAATACCTTCTTTTCTGAATTCTGCCATTTATGTTTCTGTTCAGAAACCCCTGCTTTTATATACAAAAAGAACACGCTCTTAACTCTCTTTTTGAGTTTCAGTCTTAATTTAAAAAACAACATCAGATTGGAATTGCCTTTGTAAATTATTTTATGCCAATCCTCTAAGAGTATGTTTCATACAATCTCATAAAATTAAGCTGAAAACAATTCATAATGTACACAAGCAGCATAAATAAGAAAGCGTAACAGAGACAGACAACCATGTACGTGGCAATCATTAACAAATACATGCTAGAACACAGCATTCCCTAAATGTATAAAAGCAAATTAATGTTGTGAGGCAAACAAGTTTATGAAGAACTTTTAAACTGCTGTTGAAGTTGTGCAAGAATAAATTACTGGAGGCCTGAAAATCCATTGTGTGGAGTGATGCCATCATTCTTTGTATACAGAATGTCTGTATATCTAATGTGACATCATGTACTGGGGCGGGGGGTACACATGCATATGCATGGAATCCTCTTGATTCCTTATCTGGAGATTCATCTTTTACTTCGGTAAAACCCTACTGAGCTCTGATAGGACATTCGGTAGCGTACAACTTCACGCTGCCTGAGGTGGGGCTCTGAAATTTACAGTCACTGCTTCAGATGGTGTTTTCTCAGGGAAGACATTAGTTCAGTTCAAAAATCTGAATTCCCTTTGAGTATTGCGTTTCTTATCATCCTTTCTTTTTGTTTCCTTCTAGTGATCTCCTACACTCAGATTAATTCATTTTTTTCAGTAGAATACCCACACAGAGGGCCAGACAGATTAAAATTATTGGTCCCCAGAAAGGCTCAGACTTCCCATCATTATTCTATGTCTTCTGTTAAGTACTGTGATTACAGCAGGACCTGTTGGCCAGCACCTTCAAGTACACTATGTGACTACATATAACCATTAGAGATTGTATGTGTCCTATCTGTCAGACAGCAGACATATAGAACTTGTACATTAACCTTTGGAACCATTGGTAAAGGAACTAATTTCCTGGATCGCTTGATCCTGACACTCAGGATGGTTGTTAAGCCTTGCTTTGAGCCTTTATCAATCTACACACTTTTTTATGCACCTAAGAAAGTGTTGCTCTTGCCTTAAGTAATTTCTTGAAAGAAAGGAGGTTAGATACTGTTGTGGTTTGGGCCGGATTGGACAATAAAAATGAATGACAGATGCTTTCCCCCACCTCTCTCTCCAAGGAGAGGAGGGAGAGAAAGAGACTTATGAATTTAGAAGGAACTAAACTATGTTAATAAGATATTAATAAGAAAATAATAAAATGGAAATAATGCAGTATATACAAAACTGTATCAGGCTCCCAGGATGACAATCACATCACTGGCAGGCACTGGGGAAATCCCAGGCTGGACTCAGGAATTGACGGGAACTGGGTTCCGGATCTGGATTCAGGAATGCACGAATTGGGATCAAACGAAGTCAAACAGACAGAGTCCTCCTCAGATGCCAGCCATTGAAGAAAGAGGAGTGACCCTCTGATCCCTCAACTTTTGTACTGAGCATGAGGCAGACGGGATGGAATACCCTGTTGGTCAGTTTTGGGTCACCTGTCCTGTCCACTCCTCCCCGCAGGTGTGACCCCTCTACGCTTTTCCACTTCCAGTCCTCCAACGGGGCAAATGACAAAGTTGTCTGGCCTTGGGTGTTATAGCAATAAGGATAAGCAAGAGCCTCTCCGCATCCCATTCCTTGGCATCAACTATAAACATCGGTCTTATCACTCTGAGAGTCAACACTTTCTGCACAACATGCTGTTAATTTCAGTAGTTAGAAGAGGCCCAGCTAAAAAGTAAAGTTACTGAACAAAATTGGTCCTGTTTACTTCAAACCAGAACAGATCATTATGAAGGTTTCCAAATTCTATGTAAAACAAGACAGCATTTTTCTCCACCAAAAGTATAATCTAGTCCCTAAGGAACATTTATGTGCCTGCACTCTGCAACCTCTATTTAGGAGTGGGCCTGAAAAATCTCAGACTCATGGTTTTGATATTTAATATCCATAGCATAAATTTCTCCATGCAAAGGCATCTTGAGGTGGATACTGGGCTGTGTTAACACTTTTGATGAGACAGTAGAACTTTCCCATCTCAGAATAGTGGGTATGAAACAACTTCTTATGCTACTTCAGTGGCCTCTCATCTGCTTAGCAGTCCCTTGAAATTCTAACCACAGTTACAGGGAACAAAAGTATCAGAAAGTTTGACTACACTGCACAAAGGCATTTAGAGATAATACACAGTTTGGTAAACTTATCCCCTAGGTTTTGTTTTGTTTTGTTTAATTAAGTTCTTTGAGATCTACATTGAGAAAATCATGAATGCTATGGGGTTATTACTTGGGGTAATTTACTGTGTAATGTGTATATCACTTGAATATAGAAAGATTTTTCAGTATCTATAGGTCTTTAAGGTCTATACATCCATACAGAAGAGATTCTGCCCTTTTTTTGGTTTTCACAGAATTCTTTAAATATGCAGTAGCACAGCAGTTCTCTGGCTGAGTCAGATCTGAGAGGGCATATATATGTTCTGCCCTGCACAGCTCTATCAAATACAAAAAAGGAGATTTTATGGTGTAAAAAGTGTCTAGTCTTGAATGCTAGTGTATATGTATACTCCCTGTGAGAATGTACAACTGGACTATATATTGAATACAATATGCTTGTTGATTAGCTCTTATTAATTTTTATTTCCAGAAAGTTTGGTCTGTAATCTACGTACTCCAGTCCAAAATATTCAAGTGTATCCTAGCCATTAGTCTTGGACTAAGATACTTTCTGCTTCCTGTCATAGCTCAAAGGGTGGACTACACATCAATCAATTTGGATGCTTGTCTGAAAAACTGACACAAAATTAAATCTCTTTAGAAGATAAATACAGCAGCAACAACAACAAAAATCTGTCGTCCTGGCAATTAACAATCAGTCATTTTTCTCCATCTCTTATTTTGAAGTTATGATGCCTAATAGGATTCACTTGTCATACCAGATACATTCTTAGAGGCATTTCAAAACAAAGATTTTAATTACTCTTGTCACCTCTGAGTTCCTTTCTGGCAATGATCATCTTTTGTAAATGCAGCATTCTTTGTGACAGCTACCCCACAGTAAATCTCTACATCTTCTTTCTATTCTACTTCGATATTAAGCATTTCTTATATAAGCATTTGTAGTGCAACAACAGATACATGTATCAGTCAGGAAATCAGAGATCACTGTGATGGGACTGTTTAGAAGACTGACAAACCAGACCATATAAGTTAATTCACTAATGACACACTACTTGTAAAGGTTAATCCTTTTTATAAATTCAGTCAGTTTTTATAGTCAGTTAAATGCATTATCATTACTACATATACATAGCCTTTAGCATTTCCACCCTAATCTTGGAGGGATGGACATTCAGTTGATCTCCAGTTAGAACCACACATCCTATGCAGTGACCAAACTGTGGTGTTTAGTTGTGTACAATGTTGTACAGAAGTGCATCATTGTGAGAAGCTAGTAATATAACTTTTGCTTGAACTTCATTGCATTTCAGATATATGGTGAGGAGACACCTAACATCTTATAGATACATAGTGCTTTTGTTCACAGAAATAGTGTCTAGATAGCGCAGTATTTGGTACAGGGAGATCTTTCCAAGAATTTGCTTTTTATGCAGTGTTTGGTCTAACATAAAAAGCAAAGCAGAACTCGGGGTCGGGACCAGAAAACCAAACCTTTCTTCTCCATGCTTAATGCTTCACCTAAAAGGTTGAAGAGTTGGTTGTACATTTGACTTCTGGGTACTTGATTCTTGTTTTCTTGCCTATGCAGCAGCCCTACTTCCACAAGAATTGCGTATGGCGCTTCTAGCTCTGGCTATGTTATAATCTAGAGGATAAGACACTTAATTGTGAAGTGGGTAAGGTAAGCTGAATTCCTCTCAGATTTAGGAAGAAAATGATCCCTGAATACTCACTTCCTAGATGTGTTATCTATCTTAGTGACTATTTTTATGCAAATGTGGACACTGTGGCCATCACTATTTTAAAAAGAACGATAACTGCCCAGTTATATATCTATCCGCAGTAGAGGACCCAGTGCTCTGAATTCAGAATAGACAAGCTTGATAGCAACCTTTGTCAGGTGTCTAAATTCAGGAGGGAACACTTCCTCCTCTATCAATATGTCTGACTGGTAGACTCGGGGAGGCTCAGTGCTTAAAATTCAGGGACACTCTTTGGAGACATATAGCTTTCACTGGTGACAATAATGGTTGTGATCCTAAGGACGGTGCCTGAACTACCCGTCCAAATCTAAGGAGGGTGAGCAGAATAGGTGCTCTGGTTCTGAACATGTACCTCTGTGACACAGTGAGAACATTTGGCAGTGGATTCTATTTATTTTGCAGTACAATAAATAATTCCTCTCACTGCAGCGGAACACCAGAAAGGGCAGGGCTCCAAACTAGAGTCTCTTCTGCTGTCTCAGTATCCCTCATCTTTGCTAATACTAAGGCTTAATCTCAGATCTTTTTGATCAGAGAATAAAAGCAGTTAGGCTCAGTTGCCCTTGTGTGCAAGTGTTCACAGACCCTCCTTGTGCCACCTTCCACACCCGGCCAAAGCATTTATTCAAGAATAACCCATAAGCTTTTCTTAAGCACCTCATTTAAATATTTATTGCAGTGATACTCAGCATTTACATAACTATTATATGCATTATACAGCACTTCAGTAAGAATGACCTGTGGGGTCAGCATTTCTTGACAGTTAATGACTATCCCGAGGAGTTTGACCCTAAAGCGAGGTAGTCATTAACTATGAGAAAATATTAATCCCAGAGGACATTATTTATAAACCATGCAAAATTAAGAATATATAAAGTACCATTTTCCTACATCTGCTGCATCTCATGCTCTCTATGTGACGCTGTTTAAGTAATTTTCTAGCAGTTAATGACTGATATTGTAACAATAGGAAATCATGGCTTCATTTTTAACATCCCATTACCCTTATAATAAACGTTGAAGTTCATCTTCCTCCTTTATTCCTTTAACAAAATCTTTGTCAGTTACTGATTGAAAAGCCCAAATAACTGGCATTTTAGGTGCCATTTTAACATTGTATTTCTAGTTTCTTTGTTAAAGTTAAGATGGGTGAATAAGCAAGACTTGTTTTTCCATTTTCTTTTTTAAAAGCTTGCTTAAAAAAAAGAAAAGATACTCAGTTTCCATGTAGCATATCTTAGTTCAGTTCCATATCACACAACTGTAGCTCCAATTCAGCCTGTGCAAAATGTCTTGCTTGGATATTTGTGGTACCACTTATGTACTAATTTGACTTTTTTTTTTCTTTTTATGAAATTTTTGTAATTTGATATTTAAGTAGCATACTGTTCTTATGGTGATACCTTCAGGATGAATTTCAGCTTATATATTCAAGAGTATTAAATCAAAATGTAGTTTAGCTGTGCTGCTACTTGTATTCTGTAATCTCTTTCTTTTTCCATTAGAAATATTTTCAATATTTCAGATTTCTCATACTAAACAGACTCATTCTGGATTTTGTCCTTGGCAAAGTTAACTACTCCTGGAAAAAAATATTGTACAGACAGCTTTAATATATTGTATCACTGAAGCAACATTTTTGCTGTTCCAAAGTTTGACGTTTCTTGACAGTATTCTTAGAACTGTATCTAACTGTGAAGTTTTTGTTACACAGAAACTTCAGGGATTTACATTTCACAGGCTGATACAAACCATTTTATTTCTTTAGTAATTGATGGAATGTCTCTATCTGGATATTTTAGTAACTGAATATACTGTTATTTATTATTCTGAGGAGTGTTTTGAGGATGAAGATCTGTCAATATAGATCTGCAAATATTCTCAGTCCATTGTTCAGTTATTTTTGTAAATTGCCTACAGTCTTGTGTTTAGTATTCCAACACAACAGTGTAGTAAAACTAGTCCAAATTCATTTCAGTGCACTGGAGCAGTGAACACACTTCACTATACCTTTTTTAATAGATCTGTTCCATTTGATTCCTCCTTATTCAGTGATTTATTTGGTGTGTATATTTGCAGGCTATTACTGACTAGAAAAAACTATAGGTAGTTAAAAATAATCCATTGCATAGTGACAGGAAGATGGATTTTACTCATTCTCAGCATTCTTGCAGTCATGTCTTTTTATTCTCCAAGAAAATGTACTTCTTTTTTGATAATCTGAACTGAAATATATTAACAGTCCTGAGAGAAAAATTAGCATGGCTAGCACTGAAACACCCAGTACCAAAAAAAGATTTAGAATTTTTTCTGATTTGAGTATTTATTATCGAAAATAGCTACTTATCTGAAATAATTTAAATATAGTGGAGATTGATGTAAATTTTAAACTTGTAGAAAAAAATTATCACAAGCTTAACATTAAAAACACTATATTTGTGCGGGATAAATGGTAATGGGGATGTGCTCTGAGCATGAGGTAAAATGTAATAATGTTGAATGGATCATGACAACAAGTAAATATAAAATTAAATCATATATATAAAAAAAAGATCTGATTCAGAGATGAATTATAGCCAGGTAATTTCCCAATTTCAGAATTTCAAAAATATAGGAAAGGAGCTTAATGATGAGGGTAGTTATTTCCTTCTCATTCCATTCATGTACCATGCTGCTGAAAAAGGGCCAGGGAAATCAGAAACCTGTTATCCTCTGAAATTATCTGGAGTACCTGCTGAAGGAGTATCATGGTCTTTGGTATTTAAACATTACTTCTTCATGAAGCTGAAGAACACAACATTAAAATCATGTCACACAAGTGGCAAGGTATAACGTGACAATTCACTGAGGATATACTTAAAAATGTTATTTTGAGGATGAATAGGTTGAAGTTGTTAGGGAAACTATTTGGGTGAGTTTTTTAGACTATGCTAAGAAGACGTAGAGCACCTATGTTGTTGCCTTAATTTATGATAAACTTAAGGGATTACTCTTTGAGTATGCTTGTGAATGGAGATGAAGCCCAGGAACTGTACAGTACACCCATGAAAATACAGTGGATATCTATTGATGACTTCAAAGCAAGAATACATTACTTTTTGAAAACATATCTAAATAAACACAATGCAAGGCAAAATTTAATGACCTACTTGTGCAAAGATTAAGAGCAGGCAACTTAATGGCACTTTCTGGCTAATAATGAGTGAAGTTACCAAAATCTTGAAATCAACCCCCTCTTTTTCAATAGCTAGACTATTATATTTCCTATTCTTTCCATTGATGCTAAAACTTCAGGGAAATTACTGTTTGCTTATTGTCTGTCTGTAGAGGCAGTATATTGAGAAGTAGAATCCTTCATATAAAAATCAACTTCTGTGCAGATAGGATGTTGTGAGAACAACCCTAAAGAACCAGTTGATTTGTAAATATACTCTCTGATTTTCCTGAAGACAGGTCTTTTCCCGAAGACAGGTCTTTTCCCAATGTGATATTGTTCCTGCTTTAAAAAAAAAAAGTAAAATAGTGGTTCATTGTTTGACCTGATGGAAACAGTTGTAATAGAATAGAATCATATAATCATGGAATTGTCTAGGTTGGAAGGGACCTTTCAGATCACCAAGTCCAACCATCAACCTAAGACTGCCAAAACCCACCACTAAACCATGTCCCTAAGCACCACATCTACCCGTCTTTTAAATAGGGATGGTGATTCCAGCACTTCCCTGGGCAGCCTGTTCCAGTGTTTGGTAACCTTTTTGGTGAAGAAATTTTTCCTAATATCCAATCTATACCTCCCCTGGCATAACTTGAGGCCATTTCATCTTGTCCTATCGCCTGTTACTTGGAAGAGACTGACCTCCACCTCTCTACAACCTCCTTTCAAGTAGCTGTAGAGAGCAATAAGGTCTCTCCTCAGCCTCCTTTTCTCCAGGTTAATCTCAGTTCCCTCAGCCAGTCCTCATTAAGACTTGTTCTCTAGACCCTTCACCAGCTTCATTGCCCTTCTCTGGACTTGCTCCAGAATCTCAATGTCTTGAATGAATGGTTTAGAGCATTAATCTTCAAACTTTGAACTGTATACTTTTAAGTATCAAAGTTTATCATGGCTATCATGAGTTCTTATCACAGTGTTTATTTGAAAACATTTTGAAAGCAACTGTATTCTGCAGATTAGCTAGAGGCTTCAAGCTATGGAATGCAGTCCATTGAATGAAAACTAGAAATATCGAAAGTTGTTGTTCTGTGCAGGAAAGGATCCAGAGGAAGCCTGGAGGGGAAAGCCGGGGGTGGGGGTGAGGGGCGGGGAATCATCCTATTAAATAAATCAAAGTCCCAGAAAGTGTTGCAAGTAAATATTACTATCTGAATTCTGCTTATCAAATAGATTGGGAGAAGATTTGCTTAGAAAGGAATTCAAAACAGATGCAAAGCAAATTAGTCCTGAAATGAGAGTTCAGAATAAACTGGTTTTGCTTTATTAAGCACATACCACATTGAAACTTGGATAGTAAACTGACAAGATGGTTAACGTATGTTGTTACAACCAAGGAAAAGCCAGATGCAAAGGAACACATTTTGTTTTACTGGTGTCTCATTTTCAACTGTATAGGAAATTTGATATAAGCAAGAGCATCCATTTAAAAGTCATATTAAATTGCAGTGCTGTTCTGTCTCTCAACAATTGGTTAATTCAATCAGAACACATAGATTTTTTATCAGTCTCTAATTTGCTTAATTTCGGTGAGCTGTTGTCTAAGAAATTTTCCCATCTTTCAGCCCTGTGACTATAGCATTGATTCCTTGTGCTATTCTTTCACTGACATTTCCATTTCAATATAGATTTTATAGTTCATTACCTGTCAATCAGTTTTAAATGGTGCAGTGTTCATTTTATCATGTTCTGTAAAAGTTGCATGCTTTTTCAATGTCTTCCATTTATTTCAGTTTGAGCTGTATTTATTTCTGTTTGAGCTGTATTTATTTCTCTAAGCACTGCAGCTATCTATAGCTATGTTCATTTTAATGTGTATTTATTTTAACAAATGCAATATTTTGTTTCACATTGAATTCATTTGGCATGTTTATTCAAGCAAGTGAATTTTGACTCAACAGCACTCTGATACTTTATTTGTAACAAACAAATTTTTCCATAATATTTTTGTCGTAGAGCTTAAAAGGTTACATTTTCACTCTTTGTCATAGTTTCCCTAAAACAAAACCAGCAAATTAACGCAGAAATAACAACTTCTGTGTAAGAATTTTCTGCTTTTGTTTCTTCTGAATATGTGGGGCATGTCTTACCTCGTAGAAGAGCCTCTGCACTTCCCTGGTCAGATAAAGTGACTTTAGTTATTTAGTAGAAGATTCCCTTGATGGCATTTTCTGCTCGCACTAGGCTACTCACTTTGGGCTCCACAGTATGCCATTATGTTGTGGAGTGTTACAGGGAAATTGTGTAAACAGAGACAAAAAGGCTTCTTACATCTACTGATGCATAAAACTCTGAAGAATTTGAAAGGTTTCCTGTTTGTTTGTTAATTGTATTGCTAGTAACTTTCTAAACTCTGTGAGAGTTTTACAAGATGAGACTGTGGATGACGTAAATAGTACTCAAATTAAAAGAACAATGAAATAATTTTGAATTAGTTTGTGTCAGTAACCATTGTCAAGAGTTAAGAATATTTATTCAGTCTAGATCAACTGGACTGCTCAATGCCAGCAACGTGACCTAAAACTGCTGTGTACTTTGTGGTGATAACAGGTTATAGTTTTATTTCTGTCCTAGGTTCAGCTTGCCATCTCTGTTGTCCAGCAGTAGAGTTAATAATTTTTAAATGTGTTGCCTTCCTTTTCTGGGGACATTTTTTCTTTTGAGGCTATAAGGCAGGGACAAAAGTGATTGCGAATGCTTGGAGAAGAGGATGGCTTGGGCAGTTTCTGGGGAAATTAGGAGTATATATCAGCTGTTGGCGGATGTATCCATTCTTTTCCCCTCAATTACACAGATCAGGTGAAAATGGAAGCTTGAATATATACTTTCAATGAACAGTCATTCAGAAACAGGATTAGCTGCTGTCACCTTCGTAATGCAATGCAGCATAAAAACTATTAATACAATAGTTTTAATATTGTTATTTGCACTAGTGAGTTAATATAGCTGTATTTCCTTACTTTTATCTATATATGTACACTACCAGTAAACAAATGTCTTCAGCCTTGACAAAGTACATTAATGATATTTTTGAAAAATATTAATTATTCATACCCCCTTTTTTTAAAAGTATTTTGTAGTGAACCTTTATTAAGCTACTATTTTTCTGTTTTACGTTCATAAGACTAAGTCTTTTTCGTTCACTGTTGCTACAGTGAATCTCTCATTGCCCAGTCCCAGAAACTGTCACATCTATCCTAATTCTCAAAATGTAGACTCTGATCTAGTGTATTACTGAAGTACTTGTTTAACTTTAAGCATGAGAAGACTTATAGAATGCAGTGCTCTATTTGTAAACTGTGTGCTTATAATTGTTGTTGGACTATGCCTATAATTCATGATCTCCATTTAAGAAATTAAATAATTAAACAGCTTCAAATGCAACAGGACTGTATCAAAGCTAAGACTTTGTACTAACATTTTCTCTGCTTCAAGGAATTCATATAGGCTGCTAATGCTGTCAAATTTGTTTTTTCGTTATAGGAAGAGGAAAAAACATTACTAATTTTTTTTCTCTGATCAACATAAAAGATAAATAAAGGCTTTTACATTAACAGGCAGTAGCATGCAATGAGAAGAGCTCTAAAGTGAAGCAGCTGGCATGGAAAATGGAGTATTCTACACTATGTGCATTTCAAGGGGTTAGCATTCAGTCCTGTGGACTGAACAGCTGTAATGGTTGTAGCACACTGAGGTTTATTTCAGTGGTGCACCTCTCAGTTTATTTTCATTCAGAAGGAATCGAGCTTGTGCGTTCGAAGATCATTTCCAGTGAGATGTACATTATGTTAAGTGGAAACAATTCAGAAATTTTTACTGAAAGCATGCTGCTCATCTGAAATGTAGACTCACTCAAAGTGCAGGCATTGAAACCATCCTACTCTGGAGAAAGGAAGAAAAATGAATTTACTGTTGTGTTTCCTGTTCCATCATGCAGTGAGAGAAAGATGGCAAGATATCTACTGCTTCTGATTATAGTTATTAATAGAGAGAAACACATCATACAAAAGGGAAATAAGTCACCTGTTAGGCCTTAAGCTTGTTTGAATTCACAGTGAGGAATGAAAGCAGCAATGGAAATTCAGAAACTATGATCATGTGTTGCAATCTGGAAGGCTGCTAGATGAAAATGTGTGTGAACTTAATCTATTAATTTATTCCCATGCAGAACACATAGAAGATATAAATAATACACCAAAATCAGCTCGAAGAATTTTGAGAAATCTGTTTTGGTGAATTCCTTGTACAAAAATATAAGATTACATACTATTTTAGGAATAATAGGGAGGTATATTTTTTGGACACTGTGGCTTTTTAGAGAGGATTTTTCTAACTTTTATAACAACATAGATTGTAGTACTATTATGTTTATTACTGCTGGGAATGAATCTTAAGAGATGCAGAGCATCATCCCAACAGTCTTTTAGAAAATGCTGGGAAGAACAAACTTCTTCATACTAGCATAAACACAATCGCATTATATTTCAGAATAGTTTTAAAATGAAAGAAAAAAAGAGAAAAAGACTCAGACTGTAAATATATGTTTGATTAATGTGTCAAAAACTGAAAAGGGAACAGTTATGAAAAAGGGAAAGGGGAATAAAGGGTTTAAAATCTAATATACCATACTCTTTCTCCTTAGCTGCTGTTATGCAACATTCTAGACCTTCAGTGTCATCAAAGTATACTACAAATACATTGACTGTTTTTCTGAATGGAAGTGTCTTTCATCACTCCTTATTCTGGATAATTATTATTGCTACTGATAAACAGCACATGCTATTTTTACAGGTTCTTTTCAGGTTTAATCCCAAGAAATTAAGAATGCTTTTGATCCTGTCCTAGTTGAAAATTTGTCTGTAGGATAATGCTGCTTTGGATATCACAGTTAGGTCCATAAAGGTGAGACATGTCCTGAAAAGACATTCATGGCTGTGGCCACAGATATCTCTAGGGAACTGCAGTTCCAAGGGCAAGAGTCCTGTTTAATGTATGAACTACATTCCACAAATATTTGATGGCTATTCTGAGATCTTTGAGTTTGATCCAGTCTTGATTCAGGAAGCCCGTATACATGTCCACACAGACTCTATTTCTTTTACACACTAAATCTCTTCCAGGTAGGCAGTGAAAACAGTGGCACAGCCATGCCCTGAGCTACCTACAGGCCTCTCTTTGCATAAACCATCCTGGAGACAAGGCTGATGGAATGATGACAATATTTTGAAGGTATGCTGAAGAGTTATGTGTCATTGTTGCCTCCCTCAGAGTCACTATCAAATTCCTCATCTCAACCTCTTTTCTGGGACTGAGTGTCAAATTTACATTAAACATCCCAGTTTATAATTTCTGGCTAGTGAATTTTGGATACCACAGCCAAGGATTCTACTATCCTTTTTTTTTTTTTTTTTTGAAGGTACTAGGTCTCAGTCACCCTGGCCTTGTCATTCTCAAGAGGTCTTTCTCATGAGAAAAAGGCAATTTAGTTTGTCTCAAAGTAAACTGCTGGATGGCTTTGAGTTAGAGCATATCTATTCTCCAGGGAAGAACAGACTTATAAAAAGCAGAAGAACTTCTAGTAGATCTACCCACCAAATTGAATAGTTGCATTTGTATATTGGTACTCTCATAAGTCATGTTTCCCAGCCACAGCGATTTTTCCAGTTCTTAGCTATGTCTAAAAACTAAAGATATGTGGCCTGTAATTTTCTTCTGTCATAGCCAATTTAGCAGCCATTGTCACTTTATGTCCTCAGGTAGAAGATTAATCAGCATTCTCACTCCCCAGGAGAAATTTTTGAAGGGTCTAATAGCCTTTACCTACAGTTAAAGACCTGCTTTCCAGTACAATATCGATAGGCTGTTTCAGTTCAAAAGTACAGGCTCTACAAACTTTAAATGATATGTTCTTTTCCTCATTTATCTATCAAAAGCCTTTTCAGTGGCTATCATTTCCTCAGGAAGGCTTAGCTGAGATACAGGATCTTATGGCTGATTCCTCTTGTGTCATTTCCGTAAGGAAAAAACAACCCATAGCAGGCTTTCTAAGGTTTTACTGGATGAGTTTTCTAACTGCCAAGCCTCTCCTAAGCCACATGATTCCTCAGTAAATGCATCTCTACACATTAGAGTATAAACACTGATTGTCCTTCTACACTGACAGAAAAGCCTTCAGAATGTCTCTCCATGTCCTTGTGTCAACGCTGAAAGACCTCAGGGAGTGTCATCGTCCTCACAAAGAATACCATCCTGGTTATCATAACATGTAAATGAATGCTATCAAACTGCTGGCAGAGAAACTATCTTCCTTACAAGGGCTCATTTGACCACTTTAAGCAGTGACAGTGGCTCTGTGGAACATTTCACACTTGACATTTGCAGAGAGGCCACCTGGAGCTCTGTTCATGCTTTTACTAAGCATTATGCACTTGCTGAAGCATCCAATGATCATGCTGCCTTTGGGAGTTATCCTTCAATCTTTGTTTAATTAAGAACTCTGAGGGTCCTCCTCCAGGTAATTGTTAGTTGCTACTCCTCAGTCACCCAAAGTGTGAGTGAACATATAGACAATTACTTCAAAGACATTTACAGTACTCCCTCGTATCTCTCTTACTTAGCTAATTTGCTGTATTCTTTAAGAGGAACGGTAAGGAAGGGACAAGCTATGCTCTTTCTTTATGGCTAACATTCAAGGAGGAGAGCATTAGGGAGGACGAACTGATAGTTACTGCTGGTATAGATGTTTTCTAGTATTACTAACTGGTACATACTAACACTGTGACTGTCACATAGATAACACATCCCAAAGAAGAAAATTTATAGGTGTGTATCCAAGCATTCTGTTCATAAGAAAACTGGTATCTTAATTTTGTGGAAAAAAAAGATGTCTTCTGAGTGCCGAGAGCTTTTTAAATATCTGTACAAATATTGAGGTGAATTCCTGTTGATATCATTTCCTGATTGTTGACATATGTTTAGGCAAATTTTTGCTTTTATGAATGCTGGTGCAAACTAGGATTACAAATATTCTTATACATTTACAGATGATCAGATCAGTATAACAAGTACTTTCACTTCACTTGTACATATCTAATGAGAACTTTTGCCTCTCATTCATGTAGTAGCTGCTTTTTAAGCGACAAACACAACAGCTCAAATACAGGAAAGCATTCTTGCTAAGATAAGTAATAAACCTTGAAATCCATGGGATCAGTTAGTTGCTGTCTGAAGTAGGGTCAAAAAGTGCTACAAAAAAAAATCCCAACACTCTAGATATTTCATAACATTTAAAATCGACATACATATATATATATATTTGCAAATATCTTTTTTTTAGGAATATAGTACAAAGAATTGAAAGGAAACATCTAGAACAGAGCTTAGTGCCTACAGTCAGTTATGGCATACAATTGTAAGTCTGTTTCATAGGGTAACAAAATTCAGTTTAGCTATGTTTTTTCTTCTGCTGTTGAGTGAAGAGTTGCTCTATAGCCTCTTCTCTTTTAGAATTATAAATATTCTCACTTGTGGTCAACATTGTTCAGTCAACTTAAATCCGTTTGTTATTGTGACAACTTTGTCCTTGAACTTGAATAGCAATTCTCCCTCCCTGATATTCAAGTTCTTGAGTATTTGTTGAGAGTAATCATATGTTCTGTCACTCTTAATTTTCGTTGGCTAAAAAAGCTAAACGATTTACGCCTTTATCGTAGGATCCATTTCCAGCTTCTTTATTGTTTAAAAATGAAGACTATCTGAACTCGCAATTTAAGTTCACTTAATTCTCTGACCTATTTCCATATATGCATTCTCATTAAGTTTCAGACAGTTCCACATATATTCCACAATGCTCAGGATAAAATCTGAGACAAAGAATTCAATTAATATTTGGTTGTGTCTGGATTATTCTAAATGTAACTTTATTCTCACTGCAAAACTGTTGTATGTCTGTTTCTTTCTCTTTTATTTGTGTAATTATAGAATCCTTTCCTATTCATTTCCTTTCTTTTATCCTTTTTTAAGTCTAAATCAGTACATTTTTGTAAATTGTTCAGAATGGCAAGCACAGTGAGGATCCCAAAGTGAAGTGTAAGTGGCATATAGCTCTGTAAGTCTTAAACATAAATTCTCAAAATTTTTGTATAGCTATGACTTCCTGCCACTGAGTCACTGGTTATGAACCAATATTATTTGGAAACAGCAGTCTTGCCTATATTAAGCAGGCTACATCAACCTCCCCAAATTCATATATTTCCATCTTTCTTGCCTAAAGGGCTCAATGCAGCAAGCAGTCTTAGAGACTGTGCAAAACAAGCAGCAGCTTCTGCTTTCCATCAAACCTTGGTCAAAGATGAAGGTCTATTACCCTTTGCTTGTGAAGCAGAATCACGTTTAGAGGAATCATGCATGAGATTCGGTTTCCAGACCCTGCTTTAAGGATTGTATTTAAAGCTTATCTGCTGACTATTTCAAGCAACTTCATCCATTTCAACTTAGTGCACAGCTAAAATCATATGCTGCATCTTTTTCCCTGGAGTAAGTTGTCTGTGTAGACAATACCTAGAACTTAACCTGTTAGCTCTGAAACTTGACTGATTTGTGTGTGTGTGTGGTGTTGGTTTTTGTGGCTTTTTTTTTTAAGTTCAAAGTTCCTGAAATAATAAGAGGACTGTGGCCTAGATGGTCAGAATGGTCATTTCATAGCATAACACCAAGGATATTTGTTACATGTCGTGAGATTTTTTTATAAGGGATGTTGGTGTGCTGGGATATCATTCATTGTAAGTCTGTGCAAACTAGAAAGAACTAAACCTGGTGCCACCTTATTGATATTAGCTGTACAGAGAAATCCTAGTGTGAGCTGAAGAGGGTACCAGGATGCTTTTTGTCTCAGCAGGAACTATGAGTTTTCACTTTCCAGGAAAGCCTGGGAATTAATAACAAATGTGCAGCACAGATGATAATAGGGACAGATAGCCATAAAACAGGAAGAAAAGGATTTATCAACGTAGGCATAACCACAACCACTATCCTGCCCTCTCCCTGCAAAGAGTATCTTGAAATATTATATGCAAACCTGAATAACTCAACAGGAAGACATTCATGCTGCCTCTTTAGTAATATTAAAATCTAACTTTATCTGTATCCTAACATGGGCACCTACAGCAAATCCTTACATTAAAGAAATAAAATCTCTTTTACAGTCTTTCCTCTGAATAATTCTAGTCAAGGCTAAATACACTACATCAGGTTTTCCATCTTTATATCATCTTATTTTTTTTCCGTAGCATAAGTGTTTTTCCAACTACTTTTATCTTATTTTAGTTTTTTTGGAATGGCTTATGCTCTAACATAACATTCCGGTTATGCAGTTTCTTTTATTCTTATAATATTTGTTCTCATGCATTGCAATAAATTAACTAGTTCCTCCATTTTGTTATTCCACCACCTTGTATTTATTGTTTATTTCAGATCTCAGCTAATGTTCCTGCTGAACTAGATGTGCTGTGTGTTGTCTGTTAATCACATTAATATCAACCCTTACTCTGTATTGATTTGCATAACCATGCCTGCAAATACTCCTGTACCCTTTACCCTCCTGTATCCTCATTTACCTGATTCTCTATATCCCCTGTTACAGCTAGGCATGGAAGTTATAGCTGCCTTTGTCAGTGTTCTCTGTTGTTTCTTATTTTAAATCTCTTATAAGTCTTGCGACGCTTGATCCCAAAAGGCCGTACTCCAAAAATAGTTGAAATCTATCTAACAAGAAAAATTTTCTTTCTATAGATGCTACCAGTAGTCAAACATCTTCAGAATTTCATCACAACCCCTATTTTCAGGCCATCTCCTGAGCTTTACTGATTTGCTGCACTGTTCGACGCATTCATGTAGGACAGAAAAAACATCACTTGTGCCTAAAATTCTTGAAAGTCTTTTCTAGCCAGATGACTCAAGGAGAGTAATACCAAATGTATCAGATCCATCTTTTATGTTCCCTCTGGAAAGACGGAACTCCTTTCTGCTTCTTGCACCATACCCAGGACAATTTTATGGGATAAAGAAACACAGCTGATGTGCAGAGACAGCAAATCTTTATTGTTAGATAATCAAAAAAATTTTTAAAAAAAACAACCAAAAAAAAACCCCAAGGAGATCCTATTAGTTCACTTACACTGATATGAGCACTTAAAGTTCAGTTATTCAATTGCAGCTCATTATAAATAGACAAACAGATAAAACTGTTACACGCTGACCTTCTACCCCTTTCTCTAGCCTTGTGATCACCTTCTCTCCACTGTGTTGTTACGGTGAGTTGTCAGTGTTACAAGTTCATTGTTGGAAGAAGTATGACATCAATGGAAGAGGTTCTTCCCCCTCACTTGTGAGTTTAACTGGAGTTAATTTTGTAAGTTTGCTGACAGTCTGCTTATTTAATCACAATGCTGATTTTTATTATACATGGTATTTTATGTGTATGAGATAATTGTTCTTTGTTTTCTTTGTTATTCCTAAAACAAGTTTTACCCAGCTCACAAGGCTGCTTTCCTGCAGTGACCGCTAACTTCTGTTTATAGCACTAGGGCCTCTCGTATAATGTGATGTTTGTACTTTCAAGGACACTGTTATCATTCTGTACTTTTATAAATCACTTTTTTTTCCCAAGGATCTTAGATACCTCACTCTGCACAGAACAACTATCTGTAGTTACTATCTACTAGTTGCAAAAATATGTAGACATTATTATAACCACAGATGTTCAACCACATAATTGCACAAAGCTAAGCAAAAGCTAATACAAATTAGATAGCTGTCACTTGGTTGTTAAAAATCCATGGTGGTTTGGAAATCCTGACAAAGTCTAACAAGTTCCGAGGCCTTGCACTGTTGAGCTAATACAAAGTGTCTGGGCCTGTTTCTAGAGATGACAATATCTTATTTACAGGGCTGTGTGCTCTAGAAATTGAACAATTTCAGAGTCCTCATTCCCATCTTTTTTCTATTGTTATTGCTGTGATTCTCTAATTTTCTACCACCTATTATTTTTTCTGCATTATTTTCTTGCTCAACATTGATATAGCATCCTTTTCCTGGATTCTGATGTTTAGCTCCTTTCTTTATCATTATCTTTCCCCTGCTGGCAGGGCCTTCAATTTTTTTTTTCTTCTCCATATTTAATCATAATATATTTAATGACTAATGAACTCTGAATACTAATTGGAAACATTTATTGCTTATAAAAATTTATAATAAATTATTCCTTCAGCCTGCAGTGTTTTGGTTTTTTTTGTTGTTGTTTTTAACATATTTCCCTCAGGAATGCATGAATCTGCATTAGGAATAATCTAACACTATATTGCACTTATTATAAATAACAGTTATTAAAATATAATGAACCATGACATGAAATTTTATTTATAAAACTGTAGCTATTGCCAGTTTTAAAACTTTAAAAAGGCTTTTTATCTTTTTTAATGTCAATTTGCAGATGATGGTGAAGTTGAAGCGCGGGACAAAAATTACTAACAAAAATATTTTCATGTTCCTTGGTCATTTCAAGGAGAAAAATAAAAAAAATATCATATAAGAATGTTTACAGAACTGGAATCCCTGATTTACTAACACCACACTATTATTCTTGGAAATACAACTCGAAATGCTTTGTCTTTGAAGATTAATGTATAGCTTGGAGCACCACAGCAGTTCAGATAGTTTTTATGAAGACCTCTTTATTGTGTCAATAGGGTAGGAAAAGATTAAAACAATGAAAGAAGTGATGATTCTGAATTCTTCCATTTTTCTTATACCTCAGTTAATACAGCTTAGTTACCTTTGAAGTTTTTAATATTCCAAAATCATCCTTAGTTGTGCTTTATTATAAATGGGAAGAAAAGGGTTGTGAAGGGGACTTTATGAAATATCATCAGTGTCTTGAGGCAAATACAAACAACAGACAATAACAAGTAAGAGTTTCTGTCTTTGTTAGAACTCATAATAAGAAGTATTATCAGTGGTTTTGTGACTAGCTTTCTGTATAATGGCATTGCTGTTTCAAGTACCTGTAGCCTATTGCTGTGAATAATGATAAGCCACCAAACAAATGCAACCAAGTAACTTGACTGAGGTATAAAGTCTTTGGGCCATTTTAGCTATTTCAGTTTATTTTGAAGGGTAAGGCAAAAAAAAAAAAAAAAAAAAAAACTATAACGGAGAAAGACAAGGGGAATTGGGTTT
>VYXH01000037.1:159761-175874 GCA_013397275.1 Burhinus bistriatus | reverse complement strand
AAAAAAAAAAAAAAAGACTATGACTGAGAAAGGCAAAGGGAATTAGGATTTGGTGTGTCTGCTGAAGACCGACAGAGAAATTGTTCAGGCTGTGAATTAGTCCCTGATCATAAAACCTAAGTTGTATAACATTGTTGTATATGAGAGTGCCTTTTAATACGATTTGTTTGCCTATGGACATTTTTATGGTACTAGCTAACTTAGTATCTGACCATTTAGCAGGAAGCAATGTGAAATAGAGTTCTGCTTGTGTTTCTATTTTGCATAGCAAGAACTGAGCAATGAAAAATAATAAAGATATTTCTTCTTAATTTTGAAAGTTGTCCCCACTAAAAAAGAATTTCCATTTGAGACCATGGCCTTAATGCACAGACCATCTAAAACATGAGATGAAGGTAATGTTTATCATACTCGCTCATTACTCCCATGTAACTAGGCTGTGAATGTGGGATGAGTATGATGGTATGATGTGGCACAGTGAGTTTCTAGAAGTGCATGGTTAACCATCATTCCTTACCAATTTCTATATCAATGAGTATGCCAGGAAGTGTGAGGGCATAATGTGGCCTTTCAGGGCAAATTAACTGTCTCAGTTTTTAGAGAGGATGTGAAGGAGACAATCCAGAATACTTTAGTATTACTCTTTCCTTATGTTCCATCTCTTTTTTTCATCATATCTTTGTTTATAATTTCTTTTCCAAATTTTATTCCATTATTTCCTCCTCATACTTTTCTTTTATTACAGTTGGTAAAATACATCCCAAATTGTCTAGGTTTTGAGGCAGATCTTCCAGAATGTTTTTGGTTCAGTGAGCATATGCAAAACACCAGGAGAACATGGAATTTATAATGCTAGGTTTTCTTAAAATATAAACTAAACCAGGTAATTTTTTAAATATAGAAACTCAAATATGCTGGCTAAAACAGACGGAAATTAGGAAGATTTGGATACTGTGTCCTTGCAGGATGAAACTTTGCTCCTTTCTTTTTGTCCTTCACAGCACTACAAGACAACAGTTGGGTGTCATTAGACTTCACCTGGTGCACTCTGAATCCCCGTCCTCCCTGTTACCTTAGGCACTTGGGCTGGTCCCCTCTGCCCTGCTCTCTTCAGCAGCTTCCCAGCCTCTGCTTGCCCAGGATATCTTTTGGCTTTCCCTCTCTTGTTTTCTACGTGCACTTTAGAAGACCCACCCTGAAAAGTTTAGACGTTCACAGGGAAAGCAAAATTTTATCTTTCCAGAAGTTTCTATCTGTCTGAAATTACAGGAGCCAGGAAAAACAGCTTTCTCAATTTGCTGCACAACCTCCCCCTTTTAAAGAAATACGGTATAACATGGTAAGCAAACAAAACAAGGCAAAACATAAAAAAAAAAAACCAAACAGTTATGGTCATCTTTCACCTGACCTTTTTGAAACATTCTTATTCTACTACATTCATTGATACAGATGACTTAAAATTTGGCAGGAAGGAGAAGGTAAACTAGGGCAACAGGCCACTCCAGTGATCACTCTTACCTGTCTTTTCACAGCTTCTCCCTAGCACAGATCCTAAAGCATAACCATCTAAGAAAAAGACTGGGTGCTCTTTCAGATTCACACATCAGGAAAAATCAAGGTTTTACTCAGAACATCTTTTCCTCACTTTAAGTTTCTTGCTATGCTGTACTGAACTGAGAAAAAACAGGAAGATATGCTCTCTCTTTCTCCTGAAAGGGCAATCTTATCAGCATGTTCTCAGCTCCTCTTTAAGTCGGGTGCAAAGACTGCTAGAAATGGTTTGGTTTTTGAATTTTTATTCCTAGGATAAGTTGAAGCTATTGAGGAGTAGAGAGAAGCTATGTTACTTTGCTGGATTTGTTTTGATCAGAACCTTGTGTCTGTATGTTGTAATAAGACCTACTGCAGGTTTCAGATGGTAAACACAGTTGTCTGGATGATCTGGCTGTCAGTAACCATAGTTGCAATGCAGAATTTAGTTTAACATGGTTATACTGAACCCAAATAAAAAACTGTTACAAATTGTTTACATTTTTTTCTCAACATGGAATCAAGTACAAGTCATTATTTTCAAGTTTGGTGTAGCTTAAACTGTGGCTGAACTGGATAACTTCAACTACAGGTGAACCTGAACAAGAAGTGGACCAAAAATGCAGAGGCCACATCACAATTTCAAATATTTATTCATTAAAATCTTTTTATGCAGTCATCAAGAGGAGCATGATGCTGGTAGAAGGGATTTTTCTCCCTACTTGTGGGTGAGTTTGGGTTTGTTATTTGCCTTATTACAAGTTTTTTTTAACACAGTTCTCTTGTTCTTCCTTCATTAATTCACATCTCCGTGTTATGTTCAAGTTCTGCTAGACATGTGACATTTTACTTGTGCTGGATATCTGATTTTTGTCCTCTTTGTGATCCCTAAGACCAGTTCTGCCCAGATCAAAAAATTACAATCTTTTAATGACTGATAAATAACCATTTGTGATCACGCTTATAGCCTTGTGACCTCTGTATTGTCCTGTGCTTTTATTTTGAAGAACTCTGCTAACATCCTGTGGTTGTACTTTGGGAACCTTGTTAGAATCTGTTTGTTTGATTTGGGTTTTTTTTTCTGATAAGACAATAAATATTTTATTAACACAGGCTAGTCATGCATATGTCCTTGTTCTGAGGCCTCTGAATAACACATTCAACAGAAATAATGCACTATTAGACCCAGAGCTGTGGTATCTTCTTGCTGCAAGGATCAACTAGTTATAATAACATCACTGGTATGGTATCGAACTTGTTCTGCTGTAGGCTTTTATTCATGGAACTAGACTACAGAACTTTGGGGCAAGACCGTGATGTTTAGTTTTGCGTTTTTGGTGGGGCTCACAAACTGAATGAGAAAAACAAGCAGTATGTCCTCTGGTCAAGGCTACTGCTTGGCTTGTATAGGGAAAAAGCATGCTGTATGATAACTATGTTTATTGTTTCTTCATCTAGTGCCCTAACAAAAGTCCCTAGCTCCAAAACCAATCTTTCTCTTCCACAAAAAAAAAAGGTTTTATGTCTTCTTTGCTAAGTATCTGTCTTGTTCCCAAGTTTGTCTCTTCTAAGTGAACCCAAAGAAATGCCAAAAAACTTTAAATATCTAATGCTATGTTTTATTATATTATGAATCAAAATAAAGTGACACTACCTACAGAGAAAACTGAGATCTTTTGTATAAGACAAAAAGAAATAAAGAAGTCTGAAAACTTCTTTATGTTCTGCAATTTTATTATTGCAGAGTGAACCTCTCCCTCCAGCAATTTTCAATGTCATTTCAGCTTTCACCAACTGCACGTTTTCTAAGTAAAAAATTTTTTCATTCACCTCCATAATTTTTTTTTCTATTTTGACATTTTAGTTTGGATCAGGACTATATTTTTAGAGCAACTCTCCCCATTTCCACTATTTATTGTGCTTTGGTTTATTCACAGGATGCTCTCAGAAAGTATACAAACTAGATTTCTTTTTTTAGATGACATTAAATTGGAAGATACATTTCAGAAACACATGCTCCTACTGCTAATGTACTTTCAGTCCATGAACCAGTCTAAATTTAAGCTGAAGTAAATCCTGCTGAAGTATGTATACTGCT
Source organism: Burhinus bistriatus (assembly GCA_013397275.1). Taxonomy (NCBI): domain Eukaryota; kingdom Metazoa; phylum Chordata; class Aves; order Charadriiformes; family Burhinidae; genus Burhinus; species Burhinus bistriatus. The sequence goes on along the minus strand of VYXH01000037.1, from coordinate 172,246 downwards.
GACAGCAGGTCCTTAGCACCAGTTTGTTCCACGGGACTACTGTTCTTGGGCCATGCTAGCTGCTACTGGAGGCACAGCATGAGGTGTTTGTCCTGAGAAACAGGAGTTTCTCAGAAGTGAGAGTTTCAGGAGTCCTGAGAAACTGAGTTTGTTGCTTCTCTTGCACTGCAGGCTTCTTACTGGTTTCTGTCTTTCTGAGCCTTCAGTCCAGGAGCCTATCCCAGCTGACCATGCTTAATTACTGTTGGGGAAGAGACCATCACCCCATCCCACCAACTCCATGAACAGTTAGCAGTCAGAAGGAGTCAACTTACCCAACCTCAGCTTTTTGATGTAAAACATAATGTTGTAGTAAAATTGATGTTAACTAGAAAAATGAAATGTAAAATGCAATTGAAGCAACTAAGGAAACCTGCTGCTGCAAAAGTCCTCTATACCACCCAACCCTATTTATTTACTTAAAATAGAGAAATAGTAACTAGACATGATTTATCTACAATTCAATTAAGTAACTAACCACTAAACAATGTAGCTTTCTTGATAAGTAGGATATTCCTGTCAAGACAGTGATGAACTGTAGGCCAGGTCAGCAAACTGAGAAAACCACCTGGAACTGCCAAGATTAGAGGAGAAGTAGGTAAAAGCTAATTTCGCCAGGGGGAGATTGCGACCACTGACTCATTAATCACCTACCCAAATGATACCACCTACTCAAAAGAGAATGCTGGAAGAAGAAGACTGTGCACTAATTTACATGGGAAGCAAAGAAATCTTGGCCAATCAGTAAAGAGAGTAACAATATATATGTATTAATTGTTTGAATATGTAATAATCAATGTATAAAAGTGGAGATTTTTTAAACTAAGGTGTGCTCCCATTTTGCGATGAGCACCCTATTTCTGCACATTAATGGAATAAACTTGGAAATACTTCTGCTCTATGTGTTATTGGCTTGCACACGGGGTAAAGAACCCAGATTTGGGATGACAATAACATATTCAAAATAACATACAGTAGATAATTAACAAAGAAAGAGAAGACATATTATCTGTCACAGGTGAAGTATTTGTTGGAAATCAAAATGTGAACTTTATGATTTACTTGATTGAATTATTGGAAATCTTCTGTTATGTGACTTAAAGGTCCTAGCCTCACTTAGGGGTTTTCGATGAGTTGGATGTTTTGAGTCAATTATATATATATACCTCTCTATATAAATTGAAAGCACGCATAATGTGTATATATATGTTTTCAATTTAATGCAAAACTCATAAGCTACCAAGTCATTTGTATCAAAACCATAAAAATTGTTTCAAACCTTTTGTGAAACTTTTTGTGTTCAACACAGGCTTTCATTTCAACCAGTCTTCCTATGTGAGGGGAAACAAATGTAGAATGCCAGTGTCATCATTTCATGCATTTGATATATAGCAGTCTCTGTCCATACATTCCTTATAATATACCAACATTTAGAGAAGAAATATTATCATTACTTGAAAGCGAAGTTTGTTTGCAATATTACTGCTGTTACCTCTGTAAGTACTGTAGCAAAACATTTTTGGACTTATCTCACAATGTTTTTATTTTTTGAGTGATTCAGATTTGGGCATTGCTTTCTTATAACAGATGGCTGAATTGTGATTCAGGATGATAATTAGTCTTTTGCATTTTCCAGCTAACCTTAGACAGACACATTCCTTTGAGAGATGATTACACTGTGGTTTTAAAGACTAGCAGATATTCTCTAAAAGTCTTCTGTAATGAACCCTTTATAAACAATAAAATCACGATTAACTCTGGTATAGTAAACACATGATACCAGCAAGACAGTAATTAACAGCACTGTGGCATTTTAAAGGAGTGATTTACATGTTTTAGCATTTTCTTACTGTGAGGGCTCTTCAAACGAAAGTAGGAAATGCTTACAGAAGTTCAGGGAAAGCTGCTAATATGATGGACCTGTGAAATTTGCTTCGGGAGTTGGTCATTTATCAAGAGGTGAAGTAAAAGGGAGAAAATGTTGTAAAAAACTAGTCATTGCAAATAAAGCACAGAGGGAAACAGGAGACAAAGGCTCAGAAATGTATGTTAAGAGCTGTGACTAAATCTGTGTGCAAATGTACATTTCTCTTCATACAAAAAGGAATTTACTGAAATGAAGAAACAATGTTTCTATTTAAATGAGAATTAGTCCAAAAATCTGACTTGCATCTATACTGCATTAAGTAAACATATTTTGGAATCATGTCAGAAATAATTAAATGTCGAAGCACAGTGAAACATCAAAGTATCCTGACTTAACACACCTTATTTGTGAGGGAATATATATTCCTATTCACACGGAAGTGACGCTAAAAAAGCTGTAGGGGAAAAAAGTATTCTACTTCTGGAATCCGTATGTTGTTTAGCTACATCAAGTAATGGCATTGATATAACCTCTGCTATGTACTTGTTACTTTTTTATGATGAGGAAGTGACAAAAAAAGTATCATACTATGCACAAACTTCACAATATCAAAACTAAATGGATGTCTGTTTTCTATAAGTGGTTCATTATATTCTATATCTTTCAGTTTTCTGTGACTTTGTATAACAAAAGAAGGTTATAAATTCTTATTCACGCACTTACTTGTAGCCAGGGCTGACTCCTACCTTGGTGACCATGAGGTCCATCCCCAGCAGAACTTTGTAATTCTCAGTAAAATCTTCCTGAGTCTTACAGCTCTCTTTTGCGAAATGCAGATGTTGCACCTGCTAGCATGAAACCTGGCACTCCAACACAGCAGAATTGGATGTATATATCAAAAGAAGCAGCACACAGTGGAAGAGGAGGTGTAATACATCTGTGCACTAGCCCTCATCAAGGATTTCCGTGGTTATCCCAAAAGCTGCAGAGACAAGTATGGTGCAATTTGGGCCGAGCATGAAAAGCAAGACATAGGAGAAAGTTACAAGGCCCTTCAAGAGATAATGACCATTTTCTACTGTTTTCCAATGTACAACAGTTAAACATTCTCATCTGGTACTATCTTGATAATGAATGCCATCTGTTGTTGGTCTGTAAGATATTTGTTCTCTTAAACTTGTGTTGTGGCAAACATGCACAGAGGCCTACTGGAAAAGATTCTCTTGTGATCCCAAAGAACTATAAAACATTAGGGCTGCCACTCTTTGTACTTATTTGATCCTGTTCTACCTAACAGAAAAACCAAAATTATTATACTGTATTTGTGCAAATGAACTAAGTGCAATATCACTTAGTCAAATTAAATGAGTGAAACCAAACTCATTGAAGCTGCTTTTGAAAACTGAAGGTGGAACTGATTAGTAGTTTCAAATGCCAAAATTCAAATACTTTAAACTGTCCTGCATTTGAAACCTGCACAGTTTTTTCCTCCCAAAATATTATTAATTCTGAGCAGGCAGTATTTTTTCTACCCATTAGACTCTGAAATTTAAGAAATGCTCCTTTTCTTTGGAATGGCAAAACTAGAACTTTTCAGAAAAAAACATTATGAAAAATCGATAAGAAAAAATTCAGGTAAGTGACTCAAAACTGAGTGTCTGTACCACCTCTTTCACCTCCTGTTGGTGATGGTCATTCTTTAAACTACAGGAAAGGATGTGGATCAGCAATGTTAATGAGATAAGATTCAAACCGAATCTTGTTCAAAATATAATTTACACAAAAGGACTGATACCAAGAGCAGATAATGGGAAAAAACCCTACCTCAGTATAGTCACATGTCCAATACTTGGGACATTCGCTTGGATTGTGGGATAATTGCTAACCAAGGACCTTGATATTTTATATCAAAAGAGAATTCATGCGTCTCATCTCACTTTTTTTCCTCCTGTTTTGACAAGAAATTTCAGCTTGGGTTCAGAGACTCCTTTTCAGTAAGTCAACTTTCATAACTGGTATATTTTTCCGGTGAAGTTTAATCTTGATGAATTAGCATTTTCTGACTACCACTTTTTAAAAAAAAGTTCTCGAATGCTGAAATATAGAACAGTTCTAACACCAGTTCTAAGAAAGTTTACCCAATTCCAGTTCTTTAATTAGAGTCAAAGTTTTTTGTTTAGGCTGCAGCACCTATCTAATATTGGTATGTAGGTAATTCTTGCCCAAGGTGAGAGAAGGGAAGAAAATTGTAAAGTATCTTGACACTCATATCTTTACTGTAGATATTAATGATTTTCAGTACTGATAAACTCAGATAGGAATGTGAGTTTCACTCTGAGAAGGTAAATAGTAATACTTGTGTTTTGAGTAACCTTGATCTTTGTGTAACAGCTTCATCAAAAATGCTTTTCTTTTTCTACCATTTCCTATCATATCAGAAAATGTTTCTTAAAGAGAATATTGGATGTTGGGAACCTGGTTTAAAACGCATATTTGAGCTGAACTCACATTTGGGTTAAGTATACTGGTCAAATGCTATTTTTCAAAGAAAATGAGCATGGGGAGAACTGGTTCTAAGAGGTTAAAGAGGCTGAGCCAGAGGGAATGTATAAATTGGAGACTGATACAGAGCAAAGTGTGATTTGAATCTTTGCTTTATCCTTTCAGCGCTGCAGGGAGAGTCAGATAATTGACAATTTCATGGATGGCTTCTAGTCTTTGTAATTCTAGCAATTTAATGTCATGTTTATTATTTGCTTATTAAATATAAATATTGTGGCTGGTGGCTACAGTCAGTAAAATACTTATTTCCTGGCATACTTGGACACATTCTGAGGTTATGTCAGCATGAGACTTATTATATACATTGTTCACCGGAGGAGGTCATTTTTTAAGGATAAGGGTCAGAGGTAGTAGCTAATAGGAAAGCGTCTGTATGAAAGGAAGGTTATTTCTCTGCAAGAACTATTTTCAGTTGCGTTCTCATCCTGTCTCTCTATTTCACAGTATTTATTACATTTCAAGAGATTTCTGGCAAATATTTTAAGCCAACATACGAATACCTTATTAATCTGTACATAGGCCAGATTCTCAAATCCTGATATTTAAAATTTATCTTATAAATCCATGTTTAAGCATCACTCTTGCAATAGCCTCCCTTTGAAAGGTGCTGAAATCTGCCAGAATTTGTCTTTCTGTTTTGAAACAGAGCAGCAACTGCTCACCTGGGTAATTCAGAGGAAGTTGCTTTAATTTGTGCTTCTGTAATTGTATGGAGTACATTTGAAAAGCGAAACGGTGCTGTTACAGAGAACTGTATGACACTAGTGTTTAGGTCTAGTTTAATTACTTCCAGAGCAGAAGACTATCAAGAGCATCTATGGATTGGGTTGTTTTTTCCTGAAATGCTCAGAAATCGATAAAACTCTTTGCAAACGTTCACAAAGATCATTCCTTTCTAACTTAACTGTTTAGTCAGGACTGCAATTATTAATGAATTACAGACATAGCATAACCTTAGTTACAGTTACTTTTGTTACATATATAGTGGCAGTACATAATATATAAAGAAAAAGGTTAATCATGTCACAGATTGGCCAAATTACACTGCCTGATTCAACACTAATTTTTTGTACTAACTGCTGAATTTCACATGCTTCAACTGATGCGGACTTCATGCCAAATTTTGGGACTTGAAGTCACACACTTTGACATTTATCCATCATGGCATTCATTCTATCTAATTCCTGGCGGTTTTAATCTGGACATCTAGGTCTTAATTAGTGATCCTTAAGTCTTCTTCTCTAAAGGATTTGACTCTTTTTCACAGACCTATTTTAGGCTCAGGAAATTCACAGTGTAGAAGTGGCTATTTCTTTTCACTGGCTATGGAAGATGTAAAATGACTAAGTGAAGTCACAATCCTTTATTAGAGTGATGATATTTCTCATCTTCTAGATATGTTTCCTTTTCTAGATTGTTCCCAGGATTTCTGGCTATCTGGTTATCATATGAGGAGAAATCTCATACTGTGTCTGTAAAGCATGTTTAGCACATGTTTATGTATAGCACAAGTCCGATTGCACTTTCTCCACTCTCCTAACATTCTATAAGCCTGAAGACTGCCAGATTGTTTGATGCAGAGCAGATATCACAGGCAGAAACCTGATATAGCTGTTACCACGATCGATTTTTTTCCAAAGCTAAAACTACAATGCACTGGACTGGAAGGGACTTTACAGATCGTTTAATCTAATCCCTTCTTTGAAAGGCATCTATATAGCAATAACACATAATTCCTGGAAAGATCTGCCAATAAAAACCAAAATGAGACACAGAGACAGAATGCAATATTTACAGTTTGACAAACATCATCAATCAGTCGGTAACAGCAACATACAATAAGAGAAGGACAGATACCAAATGCAGAATGATAACAGAGAATGTCTGTCTACCGTAAATGAAGCAATCTGTGTATGAGCCATTGCTAGTCAAAAATTTCTGTCCCTGATACCACTGTACAATGATCTGCAGTTACTCTGATAGTAGCCAATGAATGTCCATAAAGTATTATGATTAGTCATCTGTATTCAAAGGTAGGAGAAAGGAAGTACTCCAGAAGAACAAACCCAATAAAAATAAAATTTTGCTATCTATTTACAGTAGGGAAATAATCAGTTGTTTCTTCAAGTGTATTATCTTGGCTTTCCAAAATGCTAATTACATAATTGTTTAAGTCTAGTATCTTGGGTTTATGTCCAAGGTTTTGGTAGCTGGGGGGCCTGCAAGTGTGGCTTCTGTGAGAATATGTCAGGAGCTCCCCCAAGTCCGATAGAGCCAGTTCCAGCCAGCTCCAAGATGGACCCACTGCTGGCCAAGGCTGAGCCCATCAGCAACAGTGGCAGTGTTTCTGTGATAACATATTTAAGAAAGGGTAAAAACCACTCCACAACAGCATCTGGGAGAGAAGAGTGAGAAAGGACTCACGCTGGAGCACGGTAAGAGTGTGAGGAGGAAGAGCAGCAGAGACAAACCATTATGAACTGACCACAACCCCCGTTCCCCGTCCCTCTCCAGGAGGAGGTTGGGAAGTTGAGATTGAAGTTGAGCTTGGGAAGAGGGGAGGGGTGGAGCGAAGGTAGGTTTTTTTTAATTTGTTCTTATTTCTCATTATCCTGCTCTGTTTAATTGGCAATAAATTAATTTCCCCAAGTCAAGTTTGTTATTTTATTTTTAAAGGGTAGATTCATAAGCATTCTTGAATGTTCATGAAATAAATAGGATTTTTTTTTTTCAGGAATCTCTGGAAATACGAAGACCTATCCTATATCTATTAGCATCGAAAAGGCTTTGGATCAGGGCAAAGGCGTATGAAGTATGCAATGAATAATATTTGATTTTTTTTTCTCCGGGCAAAGATATATATTGTTGTTACTGTGGATGTGTACCACTAAAGAAATTCAAAGAACAGTCATTTTGAAGTTGACTAAAATATATTCCACTTGACTATGTCTTTTTATTCTATGAACTGTATCCATTAGGGTAGCACTAGAAGCTTTAATCAAGATCAGTGCCTTCTGATGTGCGTAGTGAGAAACCATTCTTATGCGGAACATCTAACAATCCGAACAGACAGATGGAATCGGAAATACAGTTTTATTACCCTCATTGTATTGATACAAAACCAGAATATAAGCATAAGGGGTGATATTCTGGGTTCCTTGATGTTAATAGCAAATTCCCTTTGATTTCACTGGGACAAAGTTTTAGTTGGTCTGTTTGCTCTGAAGTCACTAATAACAGCTGTGGCAGAGCCAGAAATTCTTCAATTCCCATACACTTTTTTTTAGCGGAAAGATCAGTCAATCTCAGATCTTGGCATTTCATACAGCATTTTTATAAGCTTTCTAGATTTCCTTGTCACAGTGTATTATTCACTTTCTAGTCATTGAAACTCCTCACAGACTTACAATAGTATTGCCAAATAGTGTCTAAAATCTTTTAAGAAGACAGAATAAAGGAAATCGATTTTCACACACCTGTATGAATGATTGGTTGCAGGGACAACTTTTGAGTCCAAAGTGAAAGTTATGTAGAGAGAATAAAAGAAAGCTACTAAATGGGCATCTGTCACAGAATGATAATAGAAAAAGATTATTATAATTTACTAAAAATTATGCCAGCATGTATAATTAATACAGATCTTTAAACAATCTAAACTAGCATAGTGACTTTTCATATAATTGCAGGCAACTCATTTGAATCCTTTTTACGTTAGTTAGCCTGTCTTCAGAATAGTTTTTGGAATAAAATTGCCAAGGACATTTGCTAAGACTTTCACATTCAGGTAAGAACTGTAATGTTATGATTTCTCTATGTTATTCTTTCAAAAGGTACAGAAGAAACAAGCAAGTTTACATTTTAAAAGACCAATTTATCTAGTGAAGAGCACAAACCTCCAGACAACAGCACTACTTGTGTGAAATGTAACCATTAATCCCATGCATTCAAATTTCTAGTTGCTGGGCTATTTTGGAGCAGTGTACATTTTAATTTTCATTGGCATAATCTAAATAAATACAGAAAAAAATTGCACCTCTTTCCCTTACCATTTCTAGGTATTGATTGTTTTCAAACTACTGACATACCAAAGTGCTGCAATATTGCTGCAGATAGACCAAGTAATGTACTTTGGGGTATAAATGCATCTTCTTAAGAAAAAATCTTCCATCTTCTAGTAACATTATAGCACACACAGTGTATTTTCATATACTTTAAGTTGATCAGACTACCTGGAGAAAGAATAATGTGGCAGTCTGATGGATAATAGGAGCTAAATTTTCTTTAGGCCTTAACTTTTGCCTGTGAAAAAAATATAATTTTTGTTATTACCTTTAATGAAGATAGACTAGGTCTGTAGCCCTCGCATACAAGATTCATGGGAATCTGGAAATTACTAGAAACTGGGTTTGCACAGAATGTGTTCTGAAATCCTTTTCTTTTTTGTCTCATTTGATTGTTTCGTTGGGGTTTTTTTGTGGTTTGTTTTTGTTTGCTTGTTTTTTCTTCTATTGAGTCTGTATACAAGTTGGTAAGAATGTATGTATACCTTTTTAATAGAGAATTTATTATTTTTATTATGTAAAGACAAGACAGATTTACTAAACATAGACTGCTTTTAAAATGGTATTAGGAGAATAGTGTTAGTTGAATCATTTAAGCAAAACAGGGAAAGAAAACTATTTCTTAAGGGTAACAAACATTCTACAAGAATTAAAACTTATAACAAACATGAATGCATATTGTGCATCGTTGACAATTTAAGGATAAAAATATCCTATTTATGATGTGAAAAGATCTATGACAGCCTTAAAACTTTTTTTTCTGTTCTGCATAGCAGATTAAATCAGGTTTAACTTAGCCTGAAATAACTGCAGATTATTGTGTGAGCTTATTTAGTAGTTATATTGCGATTAAGTTGGATTTTGCAACTTTCAATACAATCATACTTTCAAGCGAATTAGAACAGCATTGTACTGTTCAAGCCCCTTTCCTCTACTCACTACACTTCTCTGATGTGTCAACAATTAAACTGCTAAAGCATGGTCTGGCAAGTTTTGGAAATAAGGTAATATTTCCAGGTATTATCTCACAGAGGTATCTACTGCAATTGATAAAATTAATTTCCGAATCAAGATGATCAGGCCAATGGGTTTTATCTACAAGCATCCTACAATAATACACCAAAGAAAAACATATAGAATTAAGAATGGAAGAAAAATTCATTTACAAAGGATTTAGTTTTGTCCTCAGTGCATCATTTTCTGGTATACCCTAAATCAAATATTTGACATGAGATACATCCTGCATAGCGATCAGAATCAGAAGACATCAACGAACAGATCATAGCTGAAACACAAGCCTCTGAATTTCCCTTTATTTTTAATATTGGTCACTGTTTGGCTTGAATTTGGTATCTGGGTATTACTAATTGGAGTTGAGGACTGGGGAGGGCTAACATATTCACAGTCTTTAGTTTTAATAAAGTTATGATAAGTTAAGTTGGATTTTATCATTTGTATATCTCCTCTAATTCAGATATCGAATTCTGCAGCCATTTTGTCCAGAAGATGAGTGATTTGATTGTAACAATGTGAGGAATATCTGCCACAATCACTTTAATTTTGATAGCTTTGTGATCGTTAACAGTCTGATTCCTGAAGCAATTTGTTTAGCGGAAATGCAGAAGTGACTAATGCATACTACTACCACTGAATTTCTTTATATAAGTCTAGTTAAACTTCTTTGGTGTTTTATCGGAAATGTGGGGCTACCTGGTGCTGAGAGACAACTTGTGGAAAGGGGAATAGAATACTATGTTCTCCACATCCAGGGATGGCTGATTAACTTTCAGTACTTGTAAAGTTAGAACTAGCTGTGCTTTGTGGCAGCTTTCCATTTGCTATATTTTCATTATATATGACATTTAGATTTGATACAGTCTATTAGCCGTAAGCTGTGGGCTGGTAAGAAGGAATTTCCTCAAAATATAAACCTCAAAAATGAAAAACCAAAAATCTGAAATGACAAGATTGCTGCAGTAACTTTACCTTAATTACAGCTCGAAGAGCAGTGGTGGCAGCAACTGATTGCAAAGAGCTGAAGTGAAATCAATGGTGAGTGCCCAGTGGTAGCGCTCGACATTATAGAAATTACAAAAACGATCTTCCTTTCTCATTATAATTTTCAAAGCCCTGCTGCTTTTCCTAAATTGCTGTCAAGTATGTTCTAAACGAGGTAAGAATGAAAATTTGTCTTCTCGGTGTACACTGCAGCAGAACATGACCAGAACTGCTCAGACATAATGCTCTGAACGAAAAGTGGCAACGGATTAGAACTGCATTAATTTATTGAGTTCATTTCACCTTTGATAGTTTAATTCAAAATAGAAGTTTGCTATATTTATCAGCGATTGCTGTTGTCACTGAACACATGGTTTTAAAAAGCTGGGATTTTTATTTAGGAAATCTATTTACATGTACATATCAAATTAATAATAAATAAATAAAGTAAGTAAGTAAGTAAGTAAATTTATTGTTAGCTATTTTCATCCATTACTTCATTTTTCAAGATGCTGTCATCATCTTTCTATTGACTCCGGGCAGCGTCTGGACTAAATGATCTCAAAGGTCTTTTCCAACATAAACGATTCTATGATTCTATGAAATCTCAGCCAATGCTAGTTCTTTGTGTTCTTGTGGTGTCTTATTACTGAAGATATTGTAGCTGAAGCAATGCTTGTACCTACCAACAGGCACAGAGTTATATCCAAAAAGGAATCAGTTAATTATTGAGAGCACTATCTTTAAAATTTAAGGACAAATTAGTGAAGTGCTAAGAAAACACAGGTTGTACAGTAACGAAAATACAGTTGCTGCCCTTGAGTAGGGCAGATTTGCAAGACTGAGGGCTGTGGAGTTTTCTGACACAGCCTTTGAGAAATATTCTCAAATCCAAGGGGACAAGAACTTTTTTCCAATAGTGTTATATGTTATTATTAAATCACTTTGTGGATACTCTGACTCTTCCTCTTTGAAGATATTTTTTCTGTTTCTTAAATATTTGGATTTGTTTCCTGATCTTGCTGCAGTATCTCATAGGTAGCTACACCTCACTAAGACTGATGCCATTTTCATCACAAATTGAAATAGATAAAAGGATTTCTATTTGTAAGCATATTTCGAAATTATTTCCTGTTTATTTTCCCTCATATATCTAGTTTCTCTCTTTCAGCTGACAAATAAGACTGTACAAAAAAATTGACTGAAAAGTTTTTGGACAAAAATCCTTGGAAGCAAATTTTGGAATTGGATGCTGTCTCCCCGGGAATACTTTATGAATAGCTATTTTTCTTCAAATCAAAATGGAATTTGAATGCCAGACCAAGAACACTGCTGATGATAACTTTCTTTGCCTTGTATGAGGCAAGTGTGAGTATCTCAGATGCTAAGATCCCAGCCATTTGACACCCAACAGATCAGAAAAGAAATTTACATTCGTATCATTCATTGTAGGTCCCAGAGCAGTAACAATTGCTTTGACATTGAAGGGGTGCTTAGGTTGTCAAAATTCTGAATCTGTTTAATTTTCAAAACTGAGTAAAATTGTAGCTGCACAGATAACCTTGCATTAATCTATTCTGAAGCTACTAATGTACATACCATGGTAGGGGTTAAAACTAAAAAAAAAATGAGCCATCTATGTGTGTGTTATGGTAAATTGCACACAATTACGTCTACCTTTTGATCTACTACCAAACCAGTAAAAATGGAGAGCGTTTACCGTGCTTGAAGACATAAGGTGGAGTTTCATGACGACAGTAGAAATCTTAAAGCAGACAATCAGGCTTACTATACTGTATTGGTAAACTGACCATAAAGAATTACTCATGGATTTAGAAGTAATTTTGGAAAGGTTTTTAATCTGAATGCTAGTACATACAGGTATATGCTAATATTGTAAGTTCCTTTAGTTTTAGGATGAATTTTTGTACTTTGACCATAGAGAAAAAAAAAAAAAA
>VYXH01000037.1:75451-159723 GCA_013397275.1 Burhinus bistriatus | reverse complement strand
TTTTGCAAAAAAAAAAAAAAAAAAAAAAGAGAAAAAAAAAAAAGAGGAGGCAATAATTTTTTCTGAATCTTTCCTATTATCTGCTCTGTATAGGGACTACATCAAATGACATTGTTACCAAATAAAACTTGGGATAGACCCATACCCAGACAACTGTTTTGATTTCTGTGAAAACAAATATCCACAAGAAAACTTCAGGTAATTGATGATTGTCTGCAAAAGTGCACATATCCTGGCTCAACACCCAATGAGTATTTACTGCCCTTCAAGTAATTTCTGTCTAAATGTTTTACTGTAGCAAAAACATTGATATCTTTTTGGTCTTAGCACAAAGTATTTCCTTATTGCATATGACAGCATACATTCAGTCAGCCTTTTTTGGCAATAGTGGAGTCATTGGGAAGACAAGTCATGTGCAGACTCTTTTACAGCAGCATCTGCTTATTATGTATAGAAAGACCTAATGAGAAGTATCAGCAGCTTGAAAATATTTAGGCCTTCAAATAGCACCATTCCAAGAACAGTCTTGGATTTCTTCTTTACGTGAAATTGTGAGTATGCACCATCCCATGGGATGACACTTCTGGGTAACAGCCTGTTGTCGTTGAAGTTGGTGTGAATTCTGTTATTGACTTCCCAAAGATTTCATGATTTATAAATAAACGCAATTATGGTTTTACATTAGCACGTTTAAGAACAACTCAGGGATAAAACCTTTGCATCCCTTATAAAGTGAAGGACAGTGAGGGCAAAAGTGGTTTGAATAATAAACGAAAAAAATAATTTATTTAAATATGTCGTGTACAGACATTTTGTGCTCTGAGCCATTACATTGACTCTCTGGATTGTGATTTTTGACCCTTCTGGTGATTTCTATTTCTATCACTTATTGCATTGTCATATGATAACTGTGGTATTTGATTATTTTGACCTTTGTACCTATCATTTACATATCTCCAACTTCATGCATCTGTGTTAGTTGTTCTTCAGAGCAAAGACTCTGAAGAATTTTGACTCTACCCTAAACCGGATTATTTATAACAGTTCAGAACTGTTCACTATTATTTATGACAATGCACGGTAAAAAAAAAAACAACACCCAAAACCTTGACCCTTTCTCTGAAACTGTAAGTAGACTACCAGACTATCTTGATTCAAGTCATCCAAAAAGTAAACTGTATAATGCAAGCAGTTCTGAAAGTACCCTTGGGATATGGATTCAATATAGTGTTTTATCTTCTACTTACCACTGTTTTGTCATCCTGGTACAGAAATTAGAGTGGATGAATTGGGCTGAAATAAATTTTCTGTGAAGCCAGATATATTCTTTAGCTATAAAATGTTCTTGATGCAGTGGTGATGAAAGCTGGTGTAATTCAAATAGTTCCAGATGAAACAAAATATCATTCAGTCCATGGAATATGGAACATAAAACTTGTTCAGACATTAGTGACTGATTAAACAAAAAATAGTTTGAAAGGACTTGCAACCAGGTTTTTAAAGCAAGAATACTCTGGAAGTATCAGGTCACTAAACACAGAACTAAAAGCTTATAAGCCTACAAGTACTGGAAGTATCACAAGTATGATGACCTTTCCTACCAACCTGTTGTGTGTTGGCTTTTTTTAAATATCTTCTTCCTGTTTTGGATAGGTGGAAGAGGAAAGGCAATTCAGGTTGTAGATGGTACTTCATCCTTAACTTCTGCCTTAAATAGAGCCTTTGAAAGATAGTTAACTGCTGATTGCATAGGAGATACCATAGTTTCTTGGACAAAATACATATATTTTTTAATTCATGTCATTTTGCATGTCCTTCTTTAAAGTGAGATGGTAGCTGTTCAGGTCAACTTTCTAGAAAACTTGCCGGTTCTACAGGGCACATTGATATTCAAAGACAACACAAAAGGAGAGAGATTGTTTTTTGAGGTTTCTTTGAGTTTTTTAAAAATTAATTATTTATTTTTCTTGAGCTTTTTTTTTTTTTTTCTGGTGATGGTAATGGATGCTGTTTGGTTTCATACTAAGTTAAGGTTAAGTTAGGGTTAAGGAACTGTTTTGTGCTTCTGATGTTAAAGAGTCAGAGTTTCAAGCTGTTCTATATAAGGTGATTTTAAGATGGAGTGGTGAGAAGAAGCAAAAAATTTGCCAAACTTCTGATAACATTATGGGAGTCTTAGTGCTGTGTACTGTGCCTCTGTTATTTTATGTATTGTCTCTGTTTCAACCTGAATAAGAATATTTTGAAGAAAGCAAATAGTGAAAAGTACTTAAAATTCAGTCCATGTTCTTGAAGAAAATTGTAAAGTTTTTTTACTTGGATCTGATAGTAAAATAATGAGCTTGATTCTTCTGTTCAGTGGTATTTGTCTCCTGATATTCTCTTTGGCAAGGCACATAGGGACATCAATCTTGCATTTAGCAGTGTGTCACAGCCTTCTTTATGCAGCACAGTTCAGTAAATATGTTATCTCCCTCATAGCAGATACCAAGACCCAAGTGACTGCACTTCTGCAACCACATTTTTACACGTGGAGAAAGAGCAAAGTAACTATTTATTCAGAAACTATATTACAAGAAGTGGTAAACTTTGATGTGATTATCAATGAGAACATCACTAAAGGTCATATCTAAGAAAGCATTTACAAACCTGAAAATTACATATAAATATTCTTAAATGACTGAAAACATACTAATGTACTTGTAACTCTGATTTCTAGGTAAGTATCTCCAAGCTGTGTGCGATCTAGACAGAAACTATACATCCATGCATACCTATGCCTAAACCCAACCTGATATGCCTAAACCCAAGCAAGAAAAAGTACTTCAGGTGTATATCTCATTTTATTATTTTTTATTGCTGGCTTAGTTGAGTATCTCACTGCTCAGACAGCTGAATTTTGTGACCCTTGAGTACAGTGTGTAACTTATATTCTATGGCAAGATATCGATACTGTGAATTCCTTTCTTGGAGCTGAAGGCTTGCCTGTTTCAGTGCTAAATTTCCCAGCTTCATTCTGGTCACTTGCATAAAAAAGGTTTAGACAAGGAAGGTTTGATCTAATCTAGAGTAGACTTTCTTATGTTCTTTAGCCTTTTATATGTTTGTCTCTTTCAAAATGTGTTTCCAAGACCCTGGAAAGACATATCAAGTAGGTTTCATTTTCAAATTATAATGAATTCAGTTTTAATGAATCTAAAGGCAGTATTGACCAGGAAAAAAAATATTCACCAGCCACTGTCAAGGGCTTCCAAGGTAGCACCATAAACAGCACAACAAGATCTGCAAAATTCGTTGATGTTCACCTAGAAAATGTCATGACTATATTTCTTGCTTTTCAATGGTCTATTAAAATGTTCCAAAATCATGCTATAGAACTTCAAAATGTGAGTGTTGAAGAAGGTTTATGAGCAACAGACATGTCACATTCACTGGCTTCACCCTAATGCTCAGTAAGGCAAGATCAGCGACGAGATTGTTAGTAACAGAATAACCTAATTCACCACCATTATTTCCGTTCCATTAATTATTTTGACGTTTTCATGTTGTTAGAATAGTAGATCAGAGTACTATGAAACATATCTGTCTGTGAAGGAATTCGACATCAGGTTGGCAAACCTGTGATGTCATCATGTTTGAGTGCTACCATGAAGCTGACAGTAAATAGCATAAACTGTAAATCAGCTAGATGATCTTCAGGATGAAGGACAAGTGTAGGTGACATTCAGTCTTTGAGAAGTCTAGATCCAGGTTATTTCTTTGAAAATAAAAATAGTGACAGATAATTACGTTACGTTGTTATCACTTGGTTGTCATTATGATCTTTATGCATTGCTGTAAGAGAAAGCCATATTTCCCCTAATAATTTATATACTTGGTTTTTTCCTTAATGGGTCCTGTTCCTATAAAACATACTTTTCAAATTCTAGGGAGGATGTTTATTTTCTTATGAATTTATATTATGATTTAAGAAAAAATGAATTTCGCTATTTTTCCCTGCCTTTGTTGGAATAATGTCAGAAATGTAAAAAACATCAAATAAAAAAGAAAACACCTGTTTTCTCTCCCTTTTTTACTTTTGTATTTATTGCTGTCAAGTAATTACATCTTTCAAAATTTGTTGCCTGAACTTTACTCTTAAATTTTTTAACAAATCAACATTTTGGAATTAAATAATTACGATATGGCTTTTCATCTAATAGGTTTAATGTTTGTAAGGTATAATGTATGTCTTGTATTTCAAATGCAAGATTATGTGTTTTCTTCAAAACAGAAACAACCCAATTTACTCTTCACTCTTTGTGGTTTAGTAAGCTAGTAATGGATATTTACAGTACTTTCATATTTAAAGTTTAGTGTAGTTTCTACTGACCAAAGTTAGATATTTATTATGGTCAAAATTGGTATTTATCATTTTCTGATTACTTTGAGGACACTAATAGAGCAATAGATCTGTGCAGGTTTTTGACAAGGATTTGTGTTGTGTGGTGATGTACTTTAATTAGGTGAGCAGACTGCTCTATTGTCAGCTATTTTCTCTGAAACTTTAGAAATATACTACATTGAAAAAGCAAAAACAAAAACAAAACAATAAAAAATCTAAGGCAAAGGAAGGCTATAGAAGTGATGTGTGCTATCAAGCCTTTAAAGTAAGATTCATTTTTGTTTCATGTGAGGTACTCTGCTATAACATTTTTAGTGCATCTTTTCATACTGTAATTTTGAGAATGTAACACTATCAAGTATATTTTAATGAAATGCTATTTAAACCACATCCAGTTTTACATACAAGGTAAAGAGTTTACATCTGTTTTTGTCAGGAGATAAATCAGAACTTGAACTTTCTTGGAAAAAAATGTTCTTTGTACTGTGAAAGATAACATAGCAGGAACCACAAGAATATAACTGAACTTGTTCAGAATTCATACTGAAATTACATTAATATTACCCAACAAGCAATAAAATGATGAAGATTTTTAATATGAATAGGACAAAATAATTTTGAAATATTGTATCTTGACCAGAGGGTTTTACATTATCTTCAATTAGATTTAACTCATTCAATTTAAATGTACAGAAGAACAAGAATAATTCTGTATTTCCATTGCCCTTCAGTAAAATTTACACAGAAAATTATGTAGAATGAAAATTTCTGTACTTGTTCTTGGTGAGTTCAAAAGCCAGATGATATTATGGAGTCTATCAGCATCTAAATTAAGTTTTTTGTGATGTTTCTTTTTTGTTTGTTTGTTTGTTTGTTTGATTTTATTATAATGTCAGAACATGGATGACTTCATCATCTTTATAACCAGGAGAATCTTTTGAGAAAATATCATATGGGGGATCTCATTACAGAATATGGATATGAAAGATATTGCAATACTTGAAATTTTTAGAGACTATATTGAGTTAAATATGCTTCACATTTCCGTATTTTTTGCTTTTCCTGCACTTCACTATAATATTGCTGAGCATCTTCATATTAGATGGTTCTACCACAGCTATTTAACCAAATATATAGGCTTGCAGATCCAAAAGTATGTTTTACTGTTACACCTTTCAGAAATTGCTTGTATCATTATTTTTCTTGTCCTTTATGCCAGTATTTATTGAGAGGACCAATACTGTAATGTGAAAAGCTGCTACCTAAGGGCTATAGTAGCCATCATCAGAATCACCATAACCATAATACCAGTTTATGAACATTTGTTTTTATTAGGTCATAGAGGAATATTTAACAATTGTGAAACATTCATAATAATTGCAATATTTTAAAACATACTGCTTGTTGTACTGTTTGGCTGGTTCCATCAAGTTCACCTAGGAGAAATCCTTCAGAATTAGTTGCCTTATATGGAAACTAAGTAGAAACTGCTGCTTTTACTTTCAAAAAGCAAAACGATTAAATGAGGATGCTTGCTCTGTAATGAGCAGTACTTGAGCACAGACATCTATGTAATGCCCTTAATACTACATAACTGTATAGAATCACAGAACCATAAAATGGTTAGAGTTGGAAGGGACCCTGAAGACTGTCTAGTTCCAACCCCTTGCCATGGCAGGGACATCTTCCACTAGTTCAGTTTACTCAAAGCCCCATCCAACCTGGCTTTGAACTCTTCCAGCGATGGGGCATCCACAGCTTCCATGGGCAACCTGTGCCTGTGTCTCACCACCCTCAGAGTAAAGAATTTCTTCCTAACATCTAAACTAAATCTACCCTCTTCCAGTTTAAAGCTATTACCCTTTGTCCTATGGCTACACTCCCTGACAGAATCCCTCCCCACATTTCCTGTAGGCCCCCTTTAAGTACTGGAAGGCTGCTATAAGGTCTCTCTGGAGCCTTCTCTTCTCCAGGCGGAACAACCTCAACTCTCTCAGCCTGTCTTCATAGCAGAGGTGCTCCAGCCCTCTGATCATCTTCATGGCCCTCCTCTGGACTCAATCCAACAGGTCCATGTCCTTCCTATGTTGGGGGCTCCAGAGCTGGACACAGTACTCCAGGCGGAGTCTCATGAGAGCAGAGTAGAGGGGCAGAATCACCTCCCTCAGCCTGCTGGCCACGCTTCTTTTGATGCAGCCCAGGATATGGTTGGCTTTCTGGGCTGCAAGTGCACATTGTCGGCTCATGTTGAGCTTCCCATCAACCAAGACTCCCAAGTCCCTCTCCTCATGTCTGCTCTCAATCCATTCTCCACCCTGCACGTATTGTGCTTGGGATTGCTCCGCCCCACGTGTTTGACTGAAATTTTTTCCTAACTGAAATTTTTTGCTGCAGCAGGATATCTTTTCAATTGATAATTGTAAGATGTAAGATTGTAAGACAATTGTAAGAAGCATTTGTGAAAAATCATAAAAGGAAATTAATACGTAAGACTTTTAGTGAATACTGTAATTTAACACATATGAAAAAAATACATTTACATTTTCCTCATATCTATGTTCTGTATTGTGGTTTCTAGACTCTGAACAGAAACTCTACCTGCCTCTTTCCATACCAGAAAAAAGAAAAGGGTTGAGCTACTACAGAAATAAAACAATTGTTCCCACATATAAACATTTTACAAGAATGGTGAAACATTCCTTTTGAGGAAAAATGTCTTTCTGATATAAAATTAATCTTTTTCTATTGCTATGCTAAGATCATGCTATGCAAATGCTGTGCTGTACAAATCAAAATTCACAATTTCTTCTCATCCAGCTTTGTCATTGCCAAGAAAACGCTAATTAGACAGTTAATAACAGCTTTTTTATTCAAGACTGTTCAGGAATGAAGGAGTCAAGCAAGGATCTTTGTCAGTCAGCTTAGTGTTCTGGCCATAAATTTGTTTAGGCAGATTTTAGAGCTGCCTGAATTTATGTCTTAGTGTCCCGGATTTTCATGTCTGAAAATACCTACTGAATAATCAGGGTTTAGGACATAGCTTTCTTGTGCTTCAACTCTGGGAATACTGAGAATGAAGTCTTCTACTGTTGTCTCATTAAAATTTTATGAATTTTGCATTTCCTAGTAGTCGTATGATAATTGAAAGAATAAAAATAATTTAAAAAAATCAGAACCTCAGTTTGAATACTGTGAGCTTCCAACGTTAGAGTTTAGACTGGAAAAATATTGTGACAGAGAATCCATGAGCATAGAATCCATGAACATCTGGTAAAAAATTTCTTTTCTTGATTTTAAGTGATATTCAACAGTAAGCAGACAAGAAATTTTGGATTCTTTTTCAGTACATTAATTTTAGATGAATATGTATTTTTTTAACACACTGATAAAATATTGGCCTAATTGTAGCCTGAACTCTGAGCTCCTATATCAAACACAAGCTCCTAGCTCAGAAAATTTTCTCTGTCATGCGAAGCAGTCATGTGGAACTTCACCTAGGGAATGTAGAGCATTTCAAAGAATGCAAGCTAGATCACATTTTCTGCAAGCTGTGCCACAAAATATTCTCAGGGAAAAAAAAAATCAGATTCAAATATATTACCTGAAGCTGGATGGAGAAGAGCAGAAGAGTCTGAAACTATTACAATTTATAATACAGCATAACAAGACAATGAGATGAAAAGATATGGTTAGATCTCTCAGTGCAAAGCTGTGATCTATTCCTTTTGGCAATGGAGTAGCTCATTATAAGTTTCTTAAAAAAACCCCAAATACTGTCCAGGATAAATTATAATTTTCTAATGGGAGGTAAAAATAATGAGTAAATAAATTTCTGATTTCGTCTTTCTTTTTGTCTCTTTTTAAAGTCTGCAGAAAGGATCAAAGAAATAAACTCTAAAACTGTAGAAGAAACAAAAGCCCAACCACATATATTTCAATTAGACTTCAGTTCCAAAACCTCTATTATTTAAAACAGTAGTCATTTGAGGTTCCTAAGTCCCTTTGGATGTTCTTGAAAGTCTTCTCTTAAACATTGATTTGACTGTGGGGTGCTAGTTATCTCATTAGGAAAGGAAGCTTTTGTTTCCTCTTAAAAAGCACCAACTGACAAAGAAGACTCATAGTCTTACCTTTGGGTCCACTGACAATACTTACTGTGCTGTCTTATCCTTTGTTGGCAAACTTGATCCTACGTAGTTAATTTCTTTCTTATGATTTTATTGATTAGCCGTTTAATGCTCCCTGTCCTGTACAAAGCTTCCACACAAGTTGTCGTGTGTTTCCTCTAGCCAAATTCATCACAATACCTAAAGAAAACATTCTCTCCTGACGTATAGAGGATCTGGAAGATTCACTTACCTCTATTGATTCTGCCCATGCTACAAAAATTATTATGGGACAATGCTGAGAAGTATTTTTGTACCCCTTCCATGCTAGGCAGGTGGCTTAAATATGTGGAGCCAATGGGAGCAAGCTATAATAAAACAGTGAAAGATAAAAAAAAAAAAGAATAAGTTATAACTAAGAAAATTGATCACACGGTATGGAGTAGTGGGATTCTTTTTACCTCCATCACAAATTCACGAAGGAGTGCTGTCTAAGTCCTGCAGATTTTATGTCCCACTTGACTTAATATTGCAAATAGTAGTATCTCTTCCTATCCTTTTTTTCTTTCTTCTCAGTTTAGATACAGTATTTGGGTTTTCAACATATTACCTTAATAAGCTCAGAACAAAAGCATTTACTCAAAATTCACGAGAAAGTATAAGTTGCTTTCATTTCCTTGGTAGTCAACAATAATAAGGATTGTTTTATGAGGTGAATTTCTTTTAAGGAGTTACCAGGAGGGAGAGCTGGGAAGTGTTTTCCATATTTCATAGACAATTTTTCCATCAAATACTCTGAAGTTAAGCCTGAACGTATGTATTACGTAAATAGCAGCAATAACACAACAGCAGGTAGTGAGCTTGCACATTCCTTTGTCTACATATTATCATACTCTGATGAACTTCTTGTGGGTGGTGGGCTCCCTGTAGCAGAGACTGTAACCACAGGTCTTGTTTCTGCTTCTTGGAGCAATTCCTGTTTGTGTAGGGTCAAGTACATATACCTTGTCAGGTGCTGCAGTTGTTACTGGAATTGCATTAGTGAAGCCTTCATTCCCAAAAAATTTAATTTCACTACTCTGTGTCTCATTTTCAGTACATTTTTCTTGACGATGCTTTAGCATAGTTCATTTTGTAATTTTTGGCTGTGATCTATGGAATTATTTTATTTTTATAAAGAGAGATTTAACTGATGTACATGAATAATTAGAAATCTAGATTTTCGTATTGTATCTCACATTTGAGTGTTCATTCACTTTTGAAATGTATTTTTCCCTGCTATGCTTTAAAATAGATGTAAACCATTTATAAAAA
Organism: Burhinus bistriatus; assembly: GCA_013397275.1. NCBI lineage: Eukaryota > Metazoa > Chordata > Aves > Charadriiformes > Burhinidae > Burhinus > Burhinus bistriatus. Next base: position 149,919 of record VYXH01000037.1, on the reverse strand, counting down.
AGACAGTATCACATCTTCATGTAAATAAGCAGTCAGTTGGATTTGAATAAAAACATACTTCAAGTCTATTGAAAAGTGAGAAATTTTATACTGATATAGACATTGCTCTTGAGTAGGAAAATTCCTATAAATAAGACTTTCCATTCCTAACACTTAATTACATTATGTAGCAGGCTGCAATATATTTTCAATAACCACTGATTTCACAGCTCTGAATGAAGATGCAGGTTCAGCTTTGATAACTTATGACAGTGAATGCTCTATAGTAAGTCTTACAAAGCAGTGGTAGGGGGCAAAATCACCTTTTTTGCAGTTGCAGCTATAGATGCAGATTGCTTCTAATAACTAAAATGGAAAAAGAAAAGGGGGGCGGGGGGAGAAGAGGGAAAAAGGGAGAGAGAAAGAGAAAGAAAAAGGAAAAAAGGGGAAAAAAAGCCACTATGTTTGGTGTAGCTGGGAGATAGAGATGAAAATTCAGTCTTATGTGTGCTTGTGTAAACTCTTTACATATTAAGATAAACTCATTATTCTTTCTCTGTGTGAATTCACAGTATTTTCAGAAGAATAATTCTTTACTGCCATTCTAATGGTGTATTAGAGAACAAATAACAGATTTCCTCTATTTACTTTCTCCTTTCAAGAGTCTGCATCTGCAGAAGCATGTACAAGAATGTCCTGAACAACACCTCTCACCACAGCTCTGTCTATTAAACAATATGTTCCGTAACCAGCAGACTGGAAAATACAGCTCATCTTTCATTCTAAAGTTAGACTTCCATTAGGCAGAAAAGACACTGTAAAACATCACAGGAATTAACAAGGATCTGACTTTCTTTTTCTTCCTTTTCAGTGAAGAAGCTTTACTGGTACTTCTTCTTTAATATACTTGCTATCCTATTGCAACATCAACATCAGTATATAAATTCCACTTTATATAGAAAGAATCCTTAAGAAGTATTTTAAACAGTTCTACCTTCAGGGCATATCCAAGTTGCTATCATCCTTTTATTGATGTGAGCAATAACACTTTACAGTTCAAAAGGTAGGGAGGAGAAAATATCTCTTCAGAACTTTTCCTTCACATTTAGTATCACCAACAAAATATAAGATACAGCACAAGAATTTCCACTCTCTCAGAAGGATCAAACTGCAGAAGAAAATGACAGAAGGTGTTTAATTCTGCATTCAGTGTGCTAATTTTACATGGATACAAAGCTTTTTGTTTACAATCAACCCTCCCTTGTGCGTTCTGCTGATACTATGACCATCATGAAAGTTTATATAGAAGACCTTTAAGAGTGGCATGAGTTTGGAAACTGAATTGTTTTTAAATTGTTTGGTTCTCATTAGTAATAGACTCAGAAAACAATCTTTTATGTAATTGTTCTGTGATAAAGGAATGAGAAGACTATATTAGAAAATTTTATTTTCCATACTGCAAAGATAATGTACTAACAAAAATTGAGATTTCTTCTGCTGTCTCACCACAGACTTTTTTAAGGGTGATTAGATAACTTTCATTTCAGTGAATTCCCATTAGAGATGCACGAAGGCATTTAGCAAAGAAACAATATTCTGGTAAATAAAAGTATCCTGGTTTTCTAAAACAATGTCTCTGGGACAACTATTTGCCCCCTTCTCAGAACTGTAGAGGCTAGATAGGAATATAAAACGATTTTCCTGAAACTACGATTATTTTTGAAGGACTTTTCACAGTAGTTTTGATATCCTTGTCTAAATAAGAACCTGTTATTTTATATATTTGTGGTAGCAATAGACCTAGAGTTAGAATAGTAAGAAAGCGTAAAATGTATGTGTTGTATTACATAGCTTTAAGTTTCATAAGCATGTCTACACTGCAAAGCTTTCTAGACATCTGTGTGAATGTTGGGCGTATAGGAAAAAATCTGGAATTCCTAAGTGTAAGAAAAAGTTGTAATTATCTACATAAGATAATTATCTCATATAGACCTAATTTATGCTGAAAAAAGGAGCTAGCTGTCATGTGGGAACAGATTAATTTTTTAAATTTTATTTTTATTTTTGACACTTTAAACTATGTCTCTGCTGGAAAACTTCATGCGGTTACTGGCAATACCTTTACAGTATTGGTCTATAAGACTGAAATAGATTGGTCTCTTGTAAGACTGGAAAAATTACAGGAAAAATTGTGCTCTTGGAAGGTCTTCCTAGAAGTTACAAGCCTGAACAAGCTTTCATGAATTTAAATTAGTGATGAGGAGTTACTCATTCAGCAATAGTATGTTAGTAAAATTCATATTTGTGTAGCGATAGAAGACATAGCATCAATTAAACAAAAAGTGTTTGAAATGAGAGAAACTTCAACATTCCCAACAATAAATGCATTTACATAGAGCTCTGGAAGAAAGTGACAACTACTTTAATAACAGAGTTCTTGAAGACATCGTGTCTGTCTCGGTGCTTGCCTACCCTCAGTGCTAAAGCACCCTTTCTAAGTTTTATAGTTTCAATTTTATCTTTGTATTTTGTATATTCTAAAACCAAAGTAATGTGCAGATATTAGATAAGTGCTTTAATTACTTTTTATTTTAAAATCAGAGATGTAAATCCCTATAGCAAGAAGGTTATAGAAATAATTTAAAGTCAATTACATGAATGCAAGCTTTGAACTCCTGTATAATACCATTTTTACTGCTTGTAATAAGACTTACTTTTGTTCTTCTGTTATTCAAAATTAATTTGTAAGTCCTTAAGGGTATTGATATATCAGAGTCCAGAAAAAAATCAGTACATTCACCTGCCAATTTGAACACACTAATATTATTTTAGTAACATAGGTTATAGATATTTCAGAAGAGTTTCATTACTGTATTCTTTGTGTAAGCAGGTACAATTGTAATAGATAAAAAATAAATCATGTGATGTGACTGTTTTCAGAGGATCACCATAGATTAAAATCTTCCAAACTTAAAAAGAATATTTCTGTCTGTATAGATGACATTTTAGCCATAAGATGTAGTTACAGCAGTCTCCAGCTTATGCTGATTAGCAGAGGGTTGTAGACAGTATTTCTATTGTCCATGACAGAGTTTGACACAGAACAGTCCTTCAGCCTCATAAATTGCAGATAGCAGCTTGGACAGTACTTCAACAGCCAATTTGGCATAAGAGGTGTTGGTAGGTTAGCATCTGTGAACCAAAATTGTCGGGATGATTTGGGCACTTTTCACAGCAACTGTAGTATGCAGTTCAGTGAGTGTGATAAATAGTTTATCTTGAGCTTAGCAAAAAGGATTCTTTTTTTTTTTTCTTTTATAATTTTCTGAGGATTGCTCATTTCACCTCTCACATATCAGAAATGACATTATGACTAATTTACAAAGTAATTAGTTGTTACAGGAATTACATGTTTTCACATGACTCTTAGTAAATACAGAAGTTCTCACATAAAGTGTGGCAGTGGTCCAGAAAGGGGAGTTTAGGCCTATACATCATTTCCTCTATCCATCTAAACTGCAAGCACTAGAAATAAACTCTCACATACAAGTGTCACTGGGACTTTTTCCAGGAAGAGATACAGAAGTGCTAGCTGATGCTCAAAAACTGCAGGAAAAAAATCCATCAACTATAGTAATTATAAAAGTTGTTATAAACTTTCAGGTGCTATAGATCTACAGATTCAGCTCTTTCATCTCTTTTCAATATCACATTGCTGTTTTCTAGCCCCAGCATTGTTTAATTGTATGGCAAAATTGGCACCAAATGTTTCTCTCCAATCTCAAGCTAAATCAGCACACTGAGAAGTATTATGTGCATTTCTGTCTTTTCCTGTTAACTGCAGATGTTCTTCTGAAGTTATTTAAAAAGAAAAGAAAAACTGAGTGTGATGAAAAGTAGATGACATCTGGATGAAGATTACAACCTTCAGCAAAATAAGCCTAAATTATGGAAAATAAGTTAGTCAAACATTATTTTTTTCATAAAATAATCTTCTACAACAGTATAGCAAAATATACATTATTATATATTTGTGTGTGTGATTCGGTGTGTGTTTCAACAGCTCTGTTGCTGAAATTTAGATCATGAGTCACTGAACAGCATCGAAAACTACAAAGGGCTCGATCTTATTCTAGATAGTATTTACAGATTACTTGTAATTTTACAGGAAGTTTTTGTTTGTTGACTTTTTTTTTTTAAATCATTGAACATTTTTCAAAGAAGCTGAAGCTTGATGGGTTTTTTATCACCATGGAAGCCCAGTTTTACTGTAGATGTTTACCTATTTTTGTATATTAACTATCCATTTTGAGGTGGTCTTTTGTTCAGATCAGATCATGAATTCAGGAGCTGTATACTACTTGCAAATTACACTGTTTTAAATGCTTATGCTCAGAACAAAAGGCAAGTCTTAAACACTAGTGACTTTTTTTTGCCTATCCTGTGAAAAAATGCTTTACACTATTGTCTGCTACAGAGTTTTACCAGCCACATCATTAGTTGAATGGCCTCATAGATAAAACCAAGCAGTTATTGTCATCACAGGATTTAATCCCACTAAAGTAGATATCTAAAGGTAGGGTGTATCTCTCTACCAATGTGAGGTTCCTGCATTTTATGATGACTCATCTGCCCCAGAGCAAAAGTCTAATTACTGTATAAAATTGGGAGACAGTATAGATGTCTGAGCCCTTGACCAGAGCAGATTCAGCTGTTGAACATTTCATATGGATGTCTGCTTTCCTCTCTTTTCCTCCTATGTGAAAAACAGAAGGAAGTTGCAAGTCAGTACAGTCCAATAAACAACTTTCCCCTCTCTTCCTCTTGGTGCTTCCCTCTATACTTCTGCTCCTTCTTTATAATTGCCAAAAATCAGTTTTCTGTAAGCTGCTGACATACTCATATTTCTTCCTGTCCAGCAAGATCTTCACGCGACACAAGCCCCAGCAAACAGGAAGATTTTCATAGGAAGAGAGAACCACCCTCTATCAAATGTTGCTGAAATCAGGGGCAAAACTTCTCTGCTTTCACAGCCTTATTCCCCAGTCTGTTACTCAGCCTTTTAGAGGCTCCACAAGGTTATCGTATTTCCCTCAAATGCCAGCTCCATTCCCAGCTGCTGCCAAGAGGAAACTCTTCAGTCAACACTCCTCACAGAGCAGCAGCAGCTGAAACTGCTTTCAGAGACCAGTCTCTCAATTTTGTGGTGATTTACATGCACAGGGGAATAACTGGAAAGAGATATCGGTGTGCCTGTGTGGTGGTGGTAGAAGACAAAGTTCAGATAACATACTTCCTGAACAGAAAACATCAGGTGCATCACAAAACCCATGGCTGGGAAAAGGTGTGGATTTTTTTCACTTGCAGCATCTTGACCCCTTGTCCACCTCAGCTTTTGCACCAGCAGTTAAAGAAAAGCCCCAGTAGAAAGAAAAACGCAGCTGGACTGGGCAGCAGTGTAACACATACTACAGGACTTTGAAAGGTCTTATACTACAGAACATTGAGAGCATGTTGGCTTTTGAAGGGTCATAATGAGAAAAAATCAAAGCTGATTTTGACACTTCCTTACTGATACAGAAATTTTAAGCTATGTATACGAAAATGCTCATTAAACTGAAATCTTCGGATGCATGCCAAGTTAGCTACATTCATGAAACTGAAACACAAGCGAGAAGTCCTAGTTTATATAAATATAGAACACAGTATTTGTGGAAGCAAATGTAATGACATTTTTGAGTACTTGTCACTGGACATCTTAAACCATACCCACAAAAAGTCCTGTGCTCTTCACTTGTGCTACCTCTAATACAAGGGTTAAGGTTGACATTTTTCTATATATGTACACCAGAGGGGCAACATACAGATGTTTCTACATATTGCCAACTAAGGCAGTCGCTCAAAAGATGCAGACTTTGAATACAGTGGGCTAATGGAGGTAAATGGTTTCTGTGTGGAGAATGTAGACAGTGTGAGTCACTGTCCGCTGCTGAAATGTTTAAACTACTCTGGGTGTTTCCTTTTCTCCAGCAGACTCACATTTCAAGTGGTCTAAACCAACAAAGAGCACAAAGTTCAGAATCATAGAATCATAGAATCATTTAGATTGGAAAAGACCCTTTAGATCATCAAGTCCAACCTTAAACCTAATACTGCCAAGTCCACCACTAAACCATGTCCCTAAGTGCCACCTGAGGCCGTTTCCTCTCGTCCTATCGCTTGTTACTTCGGAGAAGAGACTCCTCACTACAACCTCCTTTCAGGTGGTTGTAGAGAGTGATAAGGTCTTTCCTCAGCCCCCTCTTCTCCAGGCTAAACAACCCCAGTTCCCTCAGCTGCTCCTCATAAGACTTGTTCTCTAGACCCTTCACTAGCTTTGTTGCTCTTCTTTGGACACACTACAGCACCCCAATGTCTTTCTTGTAGTGATGGGTCCAAAACTGAACACAGTGCTCGAGGTGCGGCCCCACACCTGAGTGCTGAGTACAGGGGGACATTCTCTTCCCTAGTTCTGCTGGCCACACTATTTCTGATATAAGCCAGGATGCTATCAGCCTTCTTGGCCACCTGGGCACACTTGCTGGCTCATATTCAGCTGGCTGTCAACCAGCACCCTCAGGTCCTTTTCTGCCGGGCAGCTTTCCAGCCACACTTCCCCAAGCCTGTAGTGCTGTATGGGGTTGTTGTGACCCAAGTGCAGGACCTGGCACTTGGCCTTGTTGAATATCATACCATTGGCCTTGGCCCATGGATCCAGCCTATCCAGATCCCTCTGTAGAGCCTTCCTACCCTCAAGCAGATCAACACTCCAACCCAACTTGGTGTCACCTGCAAACTTACTGAGGGTGCATTCAGTCCCCTCGTCCAGATCATTGATAAAGATATTACACAGAACTGGCCCCAGTACTGAGCCCTGGGGAATACCACTTGTGACCAGCTGCCAACTGAATTTAACTCCATTCACCACAACTCTTTGGACCTGGCCATCCAGCCAGCTTTTTACCCAGTGAAGTGTACACCTGTTCAAGACACAAGCAGCCACTTTCTTCAGGAGAATGCTGAGGGAAATGGTGTCAAAAGCTTTACTAAAGTCCAGGTAAACAAAATCCTCATCCACTAAGCAGATCACCTGGTCATAGAAGGAGATCAGGTTAGTCAAGCAGGACCTGCCTTTCATGAACCGTGCTGACTGGGCTTGATCACCTGGTTGTCCTGTACATGCTACATGACGGCACAGAAAATAATCTGCTCCATAACCTTCCCTGGCACCGAGGTCAGACTGACAGGCCTGTAGAAGATGTCTCAATCCTTTTTGTGTCAAACGCTTCCTGTGTGTGTTGAAACCTGTACATGCTGAAGAATTATGGATCCTCACTTTTGGTATGTAGAGATGAATCTTGAAGGATCTTTAAACATGTTACTTAAAGCAGTTGGTGCAGAATTCGTAAAAATTAATCTGAGCAATTAGGTCTTCCTTTTAGTTTTCATATATACATACACAAATAGAGAATTAAAGCTTTTTAACTTACATTATAGAGAACTTTGTTATGCATTTAAACTTTCAGAAACCAGCATGAATGGTCAAGAATCAAATAAATCCTTTTCTAAATATTTGAATCCTCTTATTAATATTATCACCAAATAATTGTACCAATCGTCATGCCCATAAAGTATTTCAAAGATTCTCATTTCAAACTCTGTTTTCCTGTAGACTTCTATGTACCATGCAAAACCAACAGCTCAGTTATACCTCTTTTCTGGCAGAATAATTAAAAAGTGCACCAAAGAAATGTGTCTAAAATCATAAGCTTCAATAACAGTGCCAGTCAATATGTATCTTCAGTTTAGGATCTTTATGGCACAGTGAGCTTTTATAAGTTCTAAAGATAAAGTGTACCTGTTCTGATGCCCTAACATTGGTACAGAAGCTTTGCTCAAGGCAGTAATGACATAGGATACGTTATCAAAACAAATTAATCAAAAAAATGAATGAAGAGTCATTAAAATAATCTTGAAATTCTAGTAGTTCTAGAATATGGTTATCTTATTACTCAGTAGCTTAATATTAAACTACATATATAGATGTGACAGAAATAGAAATAAAATATACTTAACTGTATTTTCTTTTTTTTTACCACAATGTGGAGTAATAAGGAATCTAAATTTTAGGCTTGACAACTGAAAAACCATGTGTTGCCTGACAGAAGCCCTCTAAACATTTAGGAGAAAGGATAGATTCCATAATACAGGATTAGTTAATTAAAACAATCACTTTCAAGGGTTATTCAACAAGAAATGCTGCAGATAGGACCTGGCCTTTTCTTAAACTAAAACATTTTCTTCTACACGGAATTCATAGCTCCAGTATCCGTCACCACCCAAAAGGTAATCTGTGTCTTCAACTATCAAACGATAGCCAGAGATGTGAAGTATGGGCTTTCTTCTTATCTCACAGTTCAGGGGATACTGCACTTGCACAATATGCGTTTTTCCCACTGAATTTTTTTGAACTTATATAAAGTTTCATCTTTTAGCCACCAGGATGAAAGATCCTGCTAGGGCTTTTACCACCACATCCTCAGTGTCCCTGATTGGTCACATACTCCAGTTAAAGCTATTTTAATTGTGTAGTTAATTACAGTTTTGTTTTTAAGAGGGAAAGAAAGCATGAAAGAAAGAAGGCATATGGCATGAGAGAAACAAAATAACGTGCTAAATTCCGTTTCAATTTTTATTTTGTTTTCCTGAACAGTTACTATTTAATATAAAAACTGAAACATTAATTGGCTCAGGTACTAGAATAGCCTGGGTGAGCATCTTAATCAGTAGGATGGAGAGCCATGATAATTTACATGCTCTTTTTGGTTCTGTTAGTCTTTATTTATGCACCGTGAAAAAAGTCTGAAATTCTTACTGTTAGCCCCTGCTCCTAGCAATATCCTCCTGTACAGCACATCATCCTGGAGTATTAAGGGAGCTACCAGGGAAGAGTGGGAATTCTGCATAATTTCTAGCAAAGGAAATAATTGAGCCCTCATTTACTATGTCTAAAAATCCTTGCAGTCTGTTTTAACAGAAAACCTGATCTTCTACATCTGTTCAGAACACACCAGACTGCCTCAAGCAACTCTGTTTGATGAACAACTATTTTATTCATTTTAACTGGATTTATAGAAGAGACAGGTGCAAAACTATAAACACTGAGGGATGTCTGGACATGCTCAGCATAGCAATGTCTTAGGAGCTGGGGAATCTCTGGATATTATATGTGCCCTTAAAGAGGTGAAATAACATCCAGAATGACAATGAATTCACTTTATGCAGTGCAAAGTCCTCTCGATATTTGCAGACCAGCTACTAAACGTTTGTAAGGTAGGAAAGACCCAGGACATACTGTCCTTTAGCAACTGGCTGCCTGAGTCCCTTTCATTCCTGATCCTCTGAAGTGCAGCCACAGGAGCCATGTGTGAAGAGGTGGATCTGGTGCTGAAGCAGAACTCTAATGGCCCCAGAAACTTCAGTACAAAGCCTTGGATTATGCACTTCTGACGTGCTTCCCAGATAAGGGCACTTATAGCTCTCAAGAATATTAGGCACATAAAATTATCCGGGTAGGGCTTCTTCGCCTTTTATTCTGGGACACTAAATTACCTTTTAATGAAACAGTGGGTGCAAGTCAGTCCAAAATTAGTGTAATAACTGGTTACATGCAGTGAATGACTGTGCACTGATTAAACTTTAATGTAAATGATTCAAACTCACAGGTCTTTGAGTCTGGATCAGAACTCTCTTTAGAGTTATTTTTTGTTGTAGATTTACCAGACTCCATGTTAGACTGGACATAGATCATATAATATGACAGAGGTAATTATAAAAATATAGATAGAAGTGAAATAGAATCAGGTGGGTTTTTTCCCAGTACAGCCAAGATTTAATACATCTACTTTGAAATAGCTATCAAAGACTCTTCTAGCATTCTTTGCCGGTGGTGCAGAAATCCTTAAATGATGACAATGTTTTGCAGAAGTATTTTTGTGCCTGTGATGCTCTAAAGATAAGTGATGGTGATTTTGCTGGGGGAAATAATATTTTCTAGTTTTATTAGCCCCACTGATGTAGCTGGAAACGCCCATCCCTTCCATTTTCTTGCAGGGTGTATGGAACACGATGCTTAGCTTAATTCAAAATCAAAGAAGCAGCTGTGATCTGTTCCCAGTTAGTTTTAACTAATGAAAGCATTTCAGTAACGGTATCCAGAAACTGTTGAGGGGTTTCTATATCTGACTTAATGCCTTACTTCTTCCAAAGAGGTTTTTTTTTTCCCCTCTGTGATATTGCAAATCATATATAATTAAACATCAAATAAGATGGTTGGAGCTTTTTTAATGTGTGTGTCATGGTTTAACCCCAGCCAGCAACTAGGATCATGCAACCACTTGCTCACTTTTCCTCCTCCCCCCAGTAGGGTAGGGAGAAGAGGGACCAAAGGAGGGGAAAGAAAAAAAACCTCATAGGCTGAGATAAAGACAGTTTAATAGGACAATAACGGAAATGGAAAATAACAATAATAATGGTAAAATAATATACAAAATAAAGTAATACAGTACAAGTCACTCTCACTACCCAGTGACTGGTTGTCCATCCCACCCCAAGCAGTGATCACAGATTTCTGCCCCTCAGCCAACCCTCATTTATATACTGAGCATGATATCTGTGGTATGGAATATTCCACTGGCTAGCTTGTTTCATCTATGCTCCCTCTCAGCTTCTACGGGAAGCTGAAAAAAGCCCTTGACTAATATAAACATAACCTAGCAACAACTAAAACCGTGTTCATTATCGACATTCCTTTCATTCCAAATCTGAAACACAGCAGCCACTAGAACAAAAATTAACTCTATTCTAGCTGAAACGAGGACAGCATTTTACATTAATTACTGCACTTTGATACATATCAGAGTCAGCAGATAAACTCAGTTTATGTGTTTTTCCTTTGGTCTACACTGTGAACAAATTTGGTTCTTACATTTTCCACTCCCAAAGTAAATGCTTTCAACTGGGTTTTTTTTGTTGTTATCATTGTTTTTTTGTCTGGTCTTAAGTGTCTTAAATAATTAATATATTTAATTATTACAGATTGATTATTCCATTTTCCAAAAGGCTAGTGCGTAAGTGAATGGCATGATTAGAACTAGTAGCTGTACTTGCATAGCATTTGAATTTTTTTAATATTTAAGTACAAATATTAACCAGTTTAACTAATATGTAAAGATCAAGAACACCAGTTTGATTACACTGTCAATTACTACCCATGTGAGTAAAACCAGCAGGAATCATAGGGATAAAAGAGTTCAAAAAATGATAGAAAATACAGTAATCATATACTTGAAACTTATCTTTACTAAACGAATTAAAGATTTATTGCTCGCATGTCAAATTATATTGTCTTTATCCTCACTCAGGCCGTGTAAACAAGAGATTTAGAGACTAGACATTTTCACTAGCAAAATTCATAATGTCTAACATAACATCTGTTCTCCTAAGGATGTCACATAAGACCTGGAAAGAATTGCCTTGAAATAAAGGTCGCTTGAATTCCAAGACCTTGTCAGCTAGCTTTTGAAGAAATGAAATAATTTTGAGGAAAAACAGAAACACTTTTCCTATCAAATTATTATTCAATTAAAAGTGCTCAGATATTTTTGGATATTGTAGCTAATGATACACCTACTACATAGTTAATGTTGTTGTTAAACTGATTTAATTATTCAGTGACTTATTAGCTAAATTCAGGAAGGAATCTAATGTTCAGCCTCTACAAATTACTTTATTGTTTCCATATACTAAAGGAATGAGCACAACTGAGAGCTTCTATTTCACAATACTTCAAGGAGTTTTTGGAGGACATTTTTTTTTGGAGGAGCGATGAAGAATAATGACCCTATATGCAATCTGTGAGTGGGCATGCAAGGACCATTTCCAAGGGGAAAGCTTGGTTCTACCTGTAGTCTGTAAGGTTGTCATGGTTTCAGCTGGTATGGAGTTAACTTTCTTGCTAGCAGCTGGTGTTTTGGATTTGGAATGGGAATAGCGTGATACCGAACTGCTGTTTTTGATTGTTGCCAAGCAATCAAGGCCTTTTCTGCTCCTCAAACTGCCCTACCAGCAAGTATGCTGAAGGGGGGTACAAGAAGTTGGGAGGAGACAGAGCTGGGACAGCTGACCCCAACTGACGAAAGAAATATTCCATGCCATATAATGTCATGCTCAGCGTATCAAGCTGGGGGAAGAAGGAAGGAGGGGATGTTTGGAGTTATGGTGTTTATCTTCCCAAGTAACTGTTATGTGTGGTGGAAGCCCTGCTTTCCTGGAGATGAATGAATACCTGCCTGCTGATGGGAAGTAGCGAATGACGTCTTTATTTTGCTTTGCTTGTGTATGCAGCTTTTACTTTACCTGTTAAACTGGTTTTATCTCAACTCACAGGTTTTTTCTTGCTTTTACTCTTCCTATTCTCTCCCTGATCACAAGTGGGGGAGTGAGCGAGCAGCTGCGTGGTCCTAGTTTCTAGCTGGCATCAGACCATGACAAAGGTAATCTGGATTTTATTGTGTAACTCTCATTCTTCTCCAGACTGTGACTGAACTACTCTTTTGAGGTTGACTAGATGAAAATGGACACTTTTAGGTCATTGACATCAAAGTCAGTTCGTTGAGTTGATGGAAAGATTATGCTTGACAAAGCAAAAATTGTAAGAAGGAACAGTTACAGATATTCTCCCTTTGTGTTAATTACACTGAAATGATATGACCCACACTAAGTCATACTTATGTATTTACAATACACAACATAATGCTGCCAGGATCTGGACTTGGGTATTAATATAAAATATATAGATTATTTGAAATATGTCTCACTGTATCAGAAGTGTTTATGAAAATTCTTTCCATTAAAATGAGAATATATTCCCAGTAATTCCAAATGTGTCAACAGGTCAGAAGAAATTTGTGTCTTCACTATAATCTTTTATGTTTCCTTCAGCCAGCAAGTTCCCAAAACTCTGATCCAGAGAAACTGAATTAATTAACCAACGCTTCTTGTAAATTTTACTTTTTAAATTATGGATAAGCTTTTAACTGTTCTTTATTTATTTACTATGCAACGCAATCAAAATACTACACATGCAGCGGTGGGCACAGTTTATGTGTTACTCTTTTCACTGCACAAACACTCTATATCAGTTTGGTTTTGCTAAGTTATAAGTTGATTTAAGAGAAAAAAAAAGAGACTGGAAACTTTTTTTCTCTCTTTCTTCTCCAGGAATGCTGTTTCTAGAACAATGAGAATAAATGTTACAACTGTTTACCTTGGCCAGTCACTTCTGTTCTTAAAGTCAAGGGCAATGCAAAAACCCCAAACAAACAAAAATCCCAGAACAGTAAAACTATAAATCAAATCAAATTAGAAAAATCCTTAAAGAAACAGCAAAGGATTTTATAAGGAAAAAATTTGTCTTAAATATCTTGACTTTGAAGTAGATAGAGGTGATTAAACAACCGGTTGTTCATTATTGTTAATAACTGACAGCTATTCACACCATAGGTAAAAGCATAAATATTTATGCATGAGGACTTATTTCAAAAAGATATGCAGAAACAGTAGGAATAAGTTTATCTGAAGTGGACTTCTTATATGAAAAGAAAATAAGAGTTGTTATTTATATTCTCTTTCTTAGAAACGGAATTATTTTTTTTTTCCTTTTCTTTTCTTCTTTGGATAGCATGAATTATTAGATAGAGGTCTTTGCTATTGGTCTTTATTTCTTGGAGTGTTACATATAGCTTGCTTTGTTGAAATCCAGTGATCCTGGAAACTGTTTTCTTGATGTTTGGTCGACCCTGTAATTTCTGTGCATCGTACCTTATATTTCAGTTAGTCGTAAAAGCTTCTTTGGAAGCTGACATACTACCTCTGAGGTCTCAAACTTAATATTCTGAATGAATCACTGTATAGAAAAAAAAACTTTCGAACATGGTTGCTAAATTTAGAAATGAGTAAATTGTGTGTTTTATGTAAGCCTTTGTATATGTGTGATCAAAATCTTTTACTTTTATCATGATATCTATGAATTTGACGTGACCTATGTACATGATGGTATACAGATTCTAACACTCACTATTGATACTGTATACTTGTATTTTATCTCTTCAAGTGACAAAATCATTTGGTCATTGCCAATGTAGGAAAAATATGAATCAAAAATGTATTAAAAATAGTAATAAATAAATCAGAAAAAAAGCCACAGAACCACCTCTAATTAAACTTTAAAAAAAATTTAAAAATCTGTTTTTCCTGTTCTTCTTAACAGCCTAAATAAAGTAATATATACCTAGTGAACACATTTAATTAGCCGGACCTGTTTTTTTTTTTTCTGGGTACAATCCAGTTCTATATTTTTTTTCTGATGTCTTCTGGCTAATTTTTTTAAGTAGTACAAATTAGAAGTTCTTGTCTGTCTACTAAAAATGTAACTAGCACAATATTTCATGCAAAAATCAGTATTTTTTATGCATCATACAATGTACTTTTTCCATTCAAAGTTCTCACAAAGAACATGTAAGTTGCTTTCTCAAAGCAACTGTACTACTGGGAAAAATGTAGTAAATAAAGGTGGGGTTTTTTAAAGAAAAAAAAAAAGTAGAGCTCTATTAATTTCCAGTCATACACTATCAGGTGGACAGTAGACATATGTGGATATTGGTGGTCTGATCAACTTCTGGTAAGCAGTATGAAACAATTTCTTTTTTGGCAGTTTTGGTGACAGTTATGTTCTCTCATGACTGGAATTCCTGAAATCCAGTGTCTGATCTTTCTTTTCAAAGCAGAGCAGAGGTTAGCTGCTTTTGCGAAAGGAATTTCTATTTCCGTGTTTAGAGCGTAAGAGCAGGATGTGGGCACTTCAAGGGAATAATCTAGGAAATTTTTTGTTCCTTTTAATTTCTTTGACTAGTGAATGTATGTTAGGTTGGAGCAAAGCTAAGTGTCAAATCTAATGACTGGGACATCTGCACATGAAGAGACTATTCTGAATTCCAGTTTCTACCAGGATGGAGTAATAATTTAAAATACTGCAGCAGTTATTGGAACAGAAAATGAAGATCAGGACTCTACCACCCATGTGAATGTTCTAACAAGTAGTTGAAAAGAAATTCTTACTCTTGAACTTTGGCTCAATAAATGTGTAATTATTTTCTACCCAATGAAATGGTTTCAACAAGCCAGGGCGAGAGTGCCCTGCATGTCGACAGCTCAGTTACTGTGCTAGGAAGCTTGAAACATGGGTTTAATTCGTCTCAGGTCAAATAGCATAACTGAACTTGATAATCGCATATCCTGAGTCATCGGGGAACTGTGGCTGCTTGGTGATATAGGGAGAGGGGATTTCTCTATGAGATTTAAGAATAACTCTAGAGTCACAGGCTTTAGTAGGATGCTTGCACCTCCTCACCCTGAGGACTAAACAAGAGGATTTTCAAAGGCAGAATTTTAAGCTGCAGGGAAACTTCAACGCCAAGAATTTGGTCAAGCATAAAAGGTGAGATTTAGGATAAGCATTAAGAAAGTATTTCATTGAGACATGTGCAGACAGGACAAAGACACCAACATCTTTTAATGACCCCAGTACCCACTAATACCTGAACAAATTTTTCAGTCACAGCTGTGTTTTAAATAGCTGATTTACCAACAGAGGAGAATGGATACAGGATGGGCTGTAAGAATTCCAAATTCTCAAACAGAGATATCCTGTGATTATTTGTATTTTATGCTATTTCTCCTTTTCCTTTGTTTATTCTTTTATTATTTTTTTTTTAAATCTAATAAGTTTATTTGGGGGAAATCACCACAAGTGGTAGGATTTTAAGAAGGAGTCGTCATTTAAAAAATACAATGGATTTATAACAGGGATGACATACTGTTACCACATCATCTTTTATGTGCAAAATGGACACCGCTCTATTAAGGATTTAAAATACATGTTTAACCAGACTACACAAGCACACCTTCATTTCAACATCTTACCATTGTAAAGTGGCTTGTTAAAGTTCTTATGCTGAGCAAAGGGCCTTTTGTTGAAAATAACTTGGGA
The DNA here is from genome assembly GCA_013397275.1 of Burhinus bistriatus. Taxonomy (NCBI): domain Eukaryota; kingdom Metazoa; phylum Chordata; class Aves; order Charadriiformes; family Burhinidae; genus Burhinus; species Burhinus bistriatus. The sequence goes on along the minus strand of VYXH01000037.1, from coordinate 133,793 downwards.
CATAAAAGTGAGGACAGGAGGTGAAATTTTCAAGGTGACTGTGGTATTTAAGAATCTAAGGCCAGAGAACTGTAATTTCTGGTTAAATGCCTTATCTAAGTCTGATTGTCTCTTTATGTTTGGGTCATAGTCATCCCTCAAGCAGTCGCTCAAGGAGTAGATAACTTGATTCTTTCATCCTCATCCTGTTGACCCTGCTGGGCAACCCTATTTTTTAAGACATTCTTTTGATGTAAACGGATTTCATTTTGGCAGAAGGTATTAAATAAAGATAAATTATTCCTATAAAAAGTAGTTGCAGTATAAATGTGAAATAAAACATGCTGAAAATCCTGCTGTTGATATATAGATTGTCCTGCCTCACAGATTTGCATTTTTAATTCACTGTGATTGCATAATTTTTCTTTACCCTCTAAAGGTTATTTTGCTCTGTAAAGGTCATGTAAATGCTGTCTCCTCAGTTTCTACAGTACTATATACTTTTATATAACTGTCTACAAGTCTCAAAAATATGAGACAAAAAAGCTAGTGAAGAATATTAAAATAACAGTAAGAGTATGTACTTGACCCTGAAACATGCAATTGTATCAAACCATAAGAACAGATGCAAGTACACTATCCTATAATACAAGATTTTGGTATGCCAACAAAAAAAATGATCAAATTGACTTTCAGTAGTGTATAATTATTGAAAAGATTCATAGAAGATTGTAGTCACAAAGCAGTAAAACCAGTAGGAAGCCGGTATTAAATACTTCAATCTAATATTTCAGTAAGTAATTGGCAAAATAAGATTTTTCTTTTTTATGGTTTCTTGCACCTGCTCCTCTCTCTTGAATGCTAGTGATGCTATGAGTGGTTGCCAAGGAAACAGAGATTCTTGAATTTAATTAGGACTTGTCAGGTAAAGCTCTTTAGGTTATTTGACTGTTTCTTTGGAAGAAAAAACCCCACCTTTCAAAATAATGTAGTTGAAAATCAGTCTGCACTTAACTTGTTACTGATAAAAGCTCCCAAACAGATTTAAAATAGCCTGTAGCTCTTCTGTCTTTGCTTAAAAACAAACAAAAGAAACCCCTGAACACATACATACAATTAAGAGAAAGAATGAGGGTGAAAATAACAATGAAAATGGCCACTTCTAATTTACCCCTTATGCCTCATTATGTTTTGTAATGAAACTAAAATATACCTAAAATAGCATTTGAGGTCCATTTAAAGCCCTTGTGTGTTATAACATCCATCACAGTAGGAAATAATATCTGCTTATAGCTCACTTTGATACCGATATTTCAGTGTCAGCTCAGGTTCCAAGTTTTCATGTTGAATGAGTTTGTCATATTGAATGAACTTTCCAAAGGGACAATTATACAGCAGCAAAATTCTTATCTGTCAGAGGTACCCACTTCCTCCTCTCCATGTTAGGGGAGGGTCTGTATGATTAAATAAATCTGGCCTGAATGAGTTCTCACTCAGTAGCTGTGAAGCTAATGAAAACTGCTATGGCTTTGTAAAGTTGACAGAAAAATCACAGACAAGGAATTGTAAGCAGGTACCAGTCCTACAAGAAACTGTTAATAACATGCTGAAAAATAAGAGGAACAATATTCTTAAAGGGAAGATTTTGAAATGAATGGAGGTTTTTCATTTGGGTTCTAAGTGCAACACACAAGTCTTAGATGTGCATCATCAGATAAGCTGGAAAAAGGGTCAATTTTCACATTATTTTAGTCTTTCTTTTTGACATCACTCTGCTTCTTAGTTGCAGAAATTAATTTTCTAGAAAATACCAAAAAGTAATCAGAAAAAGGAAGGAGGTTTTTTCTTTTTTCTTTCTATTTTCTTTGTTTTCTTCCTTGGTTGTTTCTTCCTGATTTTCTTCCTTTGTCACACCCTCCTTAGTTAGTTCTGATCTCGAGGTTGTACAGACAATATTCTCTCCAGTTCTCTGATTTTTTTTTTTAGGCTAATCTCACATTCCTTTCACCAGGTGGTCTCTTTTCAATGTCCATTGACTCCTTCTTTTCCTATCTTTTTTTACATTTACTTCTTTTCCTGCAAAGCTAACTTTGACATCAACTTTCTCTTCACCCTGATGTCTTAATTTTGTACTAGGTAATAATGAGGCACTGATTATAAGTGTTAATATCCTGGGAAAACCCAGTTCAAAATCATCACGAGCAGTTCTTCTATCCAAGAAACAGATAGGGAATTTGAAATAGTGCTATGCCCAGCATCAGCATAGTCCTATGTTTAGTGCCTGCTTTTCTGTTGTTGGTTTGTTTGTTTGTTTGTTTGTTTTAATTTGAGTTTTTCCAAATAAACAAGCCAGAAATACAAATAGCAGGTCTTTCCTAGGTGGAAAGAGAATACCGTAATACTGTTAATACATCCTACCATTTTCTTTGGATTAAACTGCATTTGGATTATTTATTTGCATTATTCATGCACCAATGTATTCTACCATGGCTATATAATTTAATGCGATATAGCTTATTCTTTGGTTGGATGAACTGTTAGAGTTAGACTGTGTGTGACCTCATAAACTTATATATATATTACTCCCAATGAAGTGCATTCCCATTTCTCAAGGAATTTTGAAACAGTTGTTTTAAGTTTAGATGCTGTCAGTGTATGACAACATAGTGCTCAGGATGCAAGGAATGTTACACCAGTTCAGAATAAATAAGAGTTAATTAAGACAGGATATGGGTAAGTAAAGAGAATATAGATACGTAAATTATTGTAGCTGAAGTCCAGCATAATTTATGCCTTGAATTTTACCAGAGGATTAATTTTACATGAGGATTCTAAGAGTTAATTAAGACAGTATATGGGTAAGTAAAGAGAATATAGATACGTAAATTATTGTAGCTGAAGTCCAGCATAATTTATACCTTGAATTTTACCAGAGGATTTAATTTTACATGAGGATTCTAATGGTAAGTGCAAATGGTTAAGTTCAGCTAGGCATCAACTGATAGCATTCCTGCCACATATTAATTGCATGTGTTGATTTTATTTGTTAGTGAGTTGATAACACCAGTAAAAACAATGGGCCCTCTAGAATGTTGATTCAGTACCAATGTGGAGGAATAAGTTGTCCCCAGCAGTAAAAATTAATATTTTTTTTGATGCAACAAATGAGTAATTTCTGGCTGTATCCTGTCCAAGGTCTATCAAGAACATTCCCAATTAACATTTGAATAGTGCCTTAACGTTATAAAACATGCTATAAGAATGTACCATCAGTTAGACATAGTGATGTCACTGATGGTACAACAGTCCTGAAAACATATAATAGTTTTGAATGGCAAAGACAATTTTAGAATTGAGTTTAACCAAATGGAGGCTAACTGGATTGTATAATACTGATACTTTTAAAACTGTAATTCTGCTAGAAATTGTAATACAGCTTCATATATAACATTCTTATTTAGAAAGAAAAAACCCAACAAGAACAAAACTATAAATTCACAAAATGTATTGTTGTCATTTGCCTATAGACGAAAGTGGAAACACATATATTTTCTGAAACTTCTGTTGTATTACTTAAAGAAATACTTTCTAGCACTCTATCTCATTTGTAAGAAAACAAAATCATCTGATGTTCTGCTAAGTTTGTTGGTTGTGGGGGTTTTCTTCCATTTTACGGTACTTTTAGCCTTTAATCTCAAAATTGCTATGTAAATGCTTATTATTACAGTGATGACAGAATGGTCTCACATTTGTGCTTTTGTCACAACAGATTATTTACAATATAAAGTGGTTGATGGGCTCAATAGTTAATGAATATATCAAGGTGAAATGCTTTTTTATTATTGGGTTTTTTTATTTGTAACTTCAGTTTAGTTGAAAAATTATTTTTTTTTAAATACAGAAACTGGGAAGTTTAGGTAGGCTAAATGCCTGTGGAATTATACCTAGGCATTTGGAAATATTTGGGAATTTGTTGGACAAAATTAATAGCTAAGAGGATAAGAATTCTGGACTACAAGTATTAGCCAAATTACTGTGTTCTCATTGTGTACAATCCAAATAATGGTCATCAACAGCTCACTAGGATACAGAAAGGACAATGTAGCGGCTCATAACTGAGCCATTCAATAAGTATGTGTATGATCACAGCTAAAGGGTCTAGATCCAGAGATGAATTAGACAGATTCTTGCTTGAGGTTCCTGGCTAAAGGTGCTTCTTCCCATTTCCCTCCCAATGGTCAACCCAGATGTCAATTTGCAACTTGTTATTTTGACTGCTTAATAAAGGCAACTGAACGAGGTGCTTACCCCATTAGTCCTTAGTGTCCCCTTAAGACAGACACCGTATAAATTTAAATTAAGTTTATATGTAGCACAGTGCTATTCCCTTTCTCTTCATATACTACTCTCAAAAATATTTCCCAAGCAACAGGGAATTTTAATCACTTTTATAAGTTTTCTTGAAGGCAATTAAGATCACACGTAATCTAAATACTCCTCCCTGCCCTTTGAACAGTAAAGGGCTAAAGACAAAACAAAAAAAATAATGCATTTAAAATAAGTTGCACTGCTTTGATTATAAGTTGGAAGATACAATCAGCTGCCTCATGCATCTATAAGATGGGCATAATGAAATATAGTGCTTCTTATATGGTACAGTTTTACAAAGATTTGTATAATTTTTAAATGCTGCTCAAGGATTGTCAGTATGTAATTTGTATTCTGTTTAACGATTGCACTGCAATGCAAGTGGAAAGAAGTATTATCTGCACATTATATGTAACAGCTTGTCCAGAGATCAGGGATCAGGATGCATGTAGATATTTCAATCCCAGCTACTCTTTATCAAAGATGGACTGCTCCATATATCTTTCAGAAGGGAAGTTTATGAGGTTCTTTAATAACTTCTCCAGTAGTGCAAGACCTTATCATGTAAATTATCCTGTAACACTTCATTCTAGATGTGCAGCATAATTCAGTTTGCTGAGTGATAGAAGAGTGTACAAGATACAGGAGAAATAATCTAATTCTTGCTCTCTTACTTATAAGTATAGTAATTACCTGGGTTGTAACCTTGACCCTTGCTATTTGTTGGTCCTTGAAAATGACTGTGACTGAGTAGCATTCCTCTTGCAATTAAATGTAACCTACAGTTTAATAATGTTTCCTGTTGTCAAGCAACAAATACTCTGGCAGTTTTTAATGTTCTACAAGTCAAATTAATGGAATTGATCTAAAATATTGCAGTAAATAAAATGCATTATGATTTATCTTCCTTTACAATCAAACTCAGATAATCTCATAATAATACAGTTTTAAAATACTCATTTTTTGTATGCACACTTAATGTTTTAGGAATATAAACCACATCTTTAGGCTATTGTATTACATTAATATATATATACAATGACAGCTTATTTTCCTATGTGTCAAATAATAAAGTAGATCGCACTGTCATACATTTATCTTAGACTGTTTAAATCAGTCAACACAGTCATAACTATAAGTATATACATTATTTATGTGGGAGGGTAAGATTATAAATAAAGAATACTAAACAGCCTGTAGGAGAGCTGTTGTTTTTACATTTTTCATTCTCTCGCATAAAATGAAATCTCAGACAGCTTTTGTTTGTACTGACATAATACACTACTGGCCTTTGTACATATACACGATCAATGAATTGGAACTCACATTTAAAAACGGGGAAATAAACTAGGAAGTGAGGTAGGCAAGCAGGGAAAGGCAGAATTATACTGACATGTGGGACCACCACTGACTATAATTTGAAAATGAATGTCAAATATTGTTTGCTCACTTTGCACAGGTTCTGCATCATTGTAAAATTACAGAAATCTCTGAGTCTTAATTTCTCACATAAGCTTGAATAAACCAGTAATTAGAATGAAATCTACATTGTGCAACACAAATATTTGTTTTAAAGAAATTGAAACAATCTTAATATTTTAAGAGATACATTTGATAGGCAATTATCCCGTATGGTTGGTTTTCATTTGATAATTCTGAGTGATCACTATCTAAACTGTTCATGGGACTATACTAGTAAAGGCTTTTATATCAGTAGAGTTCATCTCAATCAGGAAAACTCAGTGCATTCGATTTGTATGAGGATTAGGGCATGTGAAACATTATTGAATATCCTATTCCATATTAAACAGAAATGAACTTAGTACAGAGGAAACCTGAGTTTCCTCCTTTACTCAGCTTGAATTGGAGTGGATATCTGAAAATTATTATCAGCTTCCTTCTTTTTTTACGAGAACTTTTGAAAAGTTTTTCTTGTTGATGCAAAGCAGATCCGCTTGCAAAATTTGAAAAACAAGTGGTATGGAAAAAACCCTATTCCCCTCCCACACTTATTTAGTAATACTTTTGGAAAATTACAGACTAACATCTCTTAGCCGTAGAAGAGGCATCCATCTAGGGATAGTGGAAATGATGTATTTTATTTCTGCTCAAATACCATACTCATATCATAGTTTTGAAGGTGAAGATGTTACTTACATATGTAAATTTGTAGGGAAAAAAACCCCAATATTTAGTTACGTCCTTTATTACTTTGCTTTTGCCAATATTTGGTATTTCCATAACAAGGTAAGTCATCAGGTGGTTTAACACATAATTTTCACCTAGAAGGAAATACATCAAAATTTAATAGATATATTGTTGCATACATGTAATTTCTTTTCTATTGCTAAAGGCCTTCTATTTCTGTTTTTAGTCTGCCTTTCCACTTGAAACCTGTCACCTCCATATCCTTGTCGTGTTCTGGGTCAGCTGAGATACCTTGGCTAGGTATTTCAAGTGCTTGTATCCTTGCAGCCTTGTGGCCTTGCATTGGTGCAGTATGAATCATTGTTATGATTAACCTGAGAAAATAAATATTTTCTTATAGAATCATAGAATGGTTTAGGTTGGAAAGGACCTTAAAGATCATCCAGTTCCAAACCCCCTACCATGGGCAAGGACACCTCCTACTAGACCAGATCGCTCAAAGCCTCATCCAACTGTGCCTTGAACACTTCCAGGTATGGGGCCTCCACAGCTTCCCTGGGCAACCTGTTCCAGTGTCTCACCACCCTCAGAGTGAAAAATTTCTTCCTGAGATCTAACCTAAATCTTCCCTCTTCCAGTTTGAAGCCTATCACTACATGCCCCTGTAAAAAGTCCTTCTCCGGCTTTCTTGTAGGCCCCCTTCAGAAACTGGAAGGCTGTTATAAGGTCTCCCCAGAGCCTTCTCTTCTCCAGGCTGAACAACACCAACTCTCTCAGCCTGTCCTCATAGCAGAGGTGCTCTAATCCTCTGATCATCTTTGTGGCTGCCCTCTGGACCTGCTCCAACAGGTCCATGTCCTTCTTATGTTGGGGGCTCCAGAGCTGGGCACAGTATTCTAGGTGGGGCCTCACGAGAGTGGAGTAGAAGGGCAGAATCACGTTCCTTCATCTGCTGGCCATGCTTCTTTTGATGCAGCCCAGGATGTGGTTGGCTTTCTGGGCTGCGAGAGCACATTGCCAACTCACATTGAGCTTCTCATCAATGAACATCCCCAAGTCCTTCTCCTCAAGGCTGCTCTCGATCCACGCTCCACCTAGCCTGTATTTGTCTATGTCTAAGTCATCCTGTCTGTCCACTATCTTCTTACTGTATTGCTTCATAGTTTAATTTTGTTGTAGTGCTCCCATCTCCTCCTCCACTAGTCTACCTGTCAGCTTCCAGGTTGTTGATTCCATACTACCACAAGCAGAATAGATACTAAGCAAATAATAGTAATTTTAATATCCCATAAATATGACCCAATAATATATGTGTATAAGATATAACAGCCAGGTAGTGCACAGCAATTGTACCTAGAAAAACATCAGTGCCAGTAGTGGCATGAAAAAAAGACCAATAGAAAGCTTGAGTGAATGCCAATGGAAGATATTACTGTATGGGGGGAAAAAAATACTAAGATGTTTCTTGTTTGTTTGTTTTGTTTTGGATGGGATTGTGACCTCTTGCTGCAGAGCAGAGGAACCCCAGGAGAGGGCTCTCATTGGAGGGCCTCTGCTACTTCCTGCAAAATCTCTTCCCTATCCTTGTTTTTTTGCAAGATGACCTTGAATTCGATATATACCATCAACAGAGGACCATGGGAATAAAGCTTTATGCATATCAACCTACGTCCACTTTCCTTAATCAGCAAGATTATTTACTTATTGATCTATAAAAGGGAAAATGGAATTAACTTATTGAGTAGAAATATAAAAACCGTTTCACTTCTGTTGCTTCTGCAAAGGCTTCTGGAGCAGAAATAATAGAACTGGCTATTCTCTTATTTTGACAATAACATTTACTGTTTTGTAAATGAGCTCAGAAGACTACATTGTTTAAACTTATATCAAAGAAAACATGGTACTCACGTTTTTAACTATAACTTTCAGTAAAGTAAAATGATCAGTCAAATTGATATTGCTCTAAGAATATACATTCTAAGCAATATGTTTTGAAAAGCTTTTAGGTGAATAACATTTGTTACTGTATAAGATGAATGAAAATTTTTTTACTAGATAAATATGTCACCAAAAAAACAATATGTTTGATATATTTCATATTAATATAGGTGATAATTATAGCTCTCTCTATACAGGCAATTATCAAAAACATTTTATCTCCACAGAAGTTTGCAGTCTAGACTATTTCTATCATAATGTTTACATTGTGTGTGCATCTTGTTCTTACTTAAAAGCCTGAATGTGGTTTTAAGTCACAGAATCCATGCACAGACATCCAGCCTTCAGTTTTTGTGTGATTCTGGTGTATGAATGCATTTTGTAGAACGGGTTTGGGATTTTATTTATGCAGCTCTCATAAGAGTAAGATTTTTGCTTTGTTCTCAAAACCGTGGGTCAGAAAGTTTCCAGACTTGAAGAGTAAACATTATGCATTTAATCTCTGAAGTGCTTTCCTAACATCTAACATGCCCTTTAGAGTTTTGTTTCTTTGTAAAGTCATTATCAGGATTAAATATCTGTTTCTTACAGGATTTTAGATACATGCGCACCAACACTGACTCATATAGACTTCACCTCTATGCTCAAAATAAGTTGCATTGTATTTTTTATTTGATGGTTTAGAAGACTAAATGCGCCAATTTCATTTTAAATAGTAGGTCTTCCCTGTCTAAACCTAATCTTAGTCTGCTTTCTCAGCTTCTTCCTTTTATTTCCTGTTAAACTCATTGAGACCGTACATAAAGAGAAGTCTTGGGAGTGATCATGAGCATGCTGGGTACCTGTATCAGTTTCCTGTCCATTTGTATCCAGTCTACTTAGCCTTTCACATAAAGGTTGTACAAAGATCTTCCAATTTCTTTCATCCATAACATTTGAAGATACCATTATTCATATAGACAGCTAATATTCTGTCAAAGGCCTTTCCTGTCTGCTACTTTTCCTTTTGTAAACTGGAGAATATATTTTTTATTTCAGAGGTCTGTTTATGACTAAAACTGACTATTGAATCTAGGGTAAGGTTAAAATTGGCCTCTGAGTACATCAGCTCTCATAAGTACTGTTTCCTCCAAATACATTTTTATTTGCAAAAAAATATCAATCAGATTAAGCAGCTGCTCACTCTGCTGTAGTCCCTGTCGGTGGTATGTTCAAAAGACATGGAGGAACTTGGGAAAATTTGTGACACAATCTGTGAAACGGATCTATGTGAAGAGCAGAACTAGTTGTGAGTTCCATTACATTCTTACTGAGAGTGTCATGCTATCCACTTTTAATATAGTCTATACAAGGCCTCTGCCCAAGAAAACATCATTTGGAAGCCGATTTATGAGCAGCTATCTCCGTAGCATGTATATTCTGGCAAGATTACTGAGAATTAAGTAGCAAAAGAACTCTTTTGGTGTTAAGATGCCTCAGTTTTAGCTCTGTGCCTTTGGTCCCGGTTCAGCTTTGCCTCAAAGACATACCGACCAAGATTAAAAAAGCTGAAATTTTCTGGGAAAATTTGGAATTTTGCTTTTTATGCACAGATATTTTTAGGTGGAGTCCTGATATTTCACCCTTTCAAATTTGTTCAAGAAGAAAAGATGTAATTGGCTATGTATGAAAAATAACTTGGCTCTACGTCCCTGATTTTTACAGATAAAGTCTGCAAATGTTAAAAAAAACTTCTGCATTTTGCATATCTTATTTCTAGCAATATATGTATATAAACTTTTTTTTTTCATACAAATCCCATTAACAGTTTTATTTTCTTCATTCAGTCATATACCCAGAGCTTAGACCAATAGTGCTTCTGTAAGCAGGTAATGTTTAAATATATCAAGCACCTGAACTGAAAAATTTCTGGAAGAGTTAAAAAAAATACATCTATGCTATGCTTTTTCTTGTTGATGAAATGAACAAGGTTGAAACAATATATTGAAACATTTTTTATACCAATTTCTATTGCATGGAGAAAAGTCCATATCAAATATATTTTAAAGAAAAAAAAAAAAGCCAAGATCAATCTTGTATTGAGTTTTCAAAAGAGAACTATGTAGACTAATTTTTTTTTTTCCTTAGCCAATGTATAGGATGGGTGAGAATATAAGCTGTGTTAATGGTTGTTTTGTAAAATACCTCCATTTCCTTCCACTTTGCAAAGCAAGTCTGTGAGTTTAAAATCATTACTAGAAATGATGCATGCAACATACAAAACATTCCTTTCTCTCTGAAAAATACTCAGCATAATTTGATATTTTCTACATTAACATAATTTTTGTTTTTTCCTAATGTCGACACTGCAAAACAGCCATTAATTGAAGGGATTATGAAGATTTTGTCTTGGGTTTGGAAAATTTCCAGTGGAATAAAATCACTCCGACTGTGACAGTCATGGTCACGTCTATACTACCTCTTACTCTCTTCTGGAATAAAATGGAAGAGAAAGTGTTTTGCCTGAAAAGATCAGTTCAAATTTAAGGACTCAAAGTAGAGCCATCTATTCTTTCTTAGGTTAAGAGAGTTCAAATTTGAACTCTGTGCAGCAGAGCTGCGGATACTATGTATTGAGGAGGGGAAAAGGGAGAGAGGTAAACACCTGAGGGCTAAGTCTTGCTGAATGTTTAAATTTAAATTACTATATATCAAGCTGGCATCTTTTTGGTGTGTTAAGCGAGGCAAATTTACTGTAGAAGGGCAAAACACAAATGAAACTGATGGAGTCCAATCATTTGTTAATTCAACAGAGCTCTTAACTGAACCAGCAATGACCTCAGACACCTACTGACGATGAAGAGGTGATTATAAGGGTAACCTATTGTCTGTTTCTTGATGTAATCCTAAAATTCTGTTAGAGTGATGCAGGGATGTAGGGGAATAGTTACACTTTAAGTCAGTTTTGAATTGAAATTTTTACTTAAGCAATTTATATTCTTACTGTTTGTTTTGGATAGAGTATATTATATCCTTTAGACTGAGTTATTTCATTATTAATGTATTCACTGCTTGATGGTGAAAACACTGACATTACTTATTTATGTAACTGAGCTACTACTACATTTTTTGGGTTTGTGTGTCTTGGTTTTTTTTTTTTTAATCTCAGAAACATTATATCACTTGGGAAAATATACCTCTGCTAACTTCAGAGGGATTCTATTAAATACAGCTAAGGTGGCTGCATGTACAAAGTCCACAACAGATACAAGCCTGAGCTAAAGAACATATTTTGTGCTGATTTTTGTCACAGGAACAAAGAGGTAAGGGTTGTAACTTCTCCCAAAGACATATCCCTTGGTTTGGCTGAAGCTTTTTTTCACCTGCAGTTCAAGTGTAGAGTGCAGTATAATTAGTCATGAGATTTGTTTTAAACTAGCAAACATGGGCAGCTATTTTGTGTAGCCATTTCTGAACAGAACTAAGTGCAAACAAAATGTCCTAGCATACAGGTTGAACTTTTTAGCCCACACTAGCACTTACATCGTCACAGATATACTATTATTAGTACCTATGATAACTCTGATATGTCTACAGAGGTAGTAATCAGAGACCTGAACTGTTAGATAAACATGCCATTAGTCACATTGACCTGTAATAGATGTGATTACTGCTCAGCTGAAAATATGATCAGCTTATGAATATACATTTCTTGGTACACAGAATTCAGAAAAGTATAGTAAAACATATAAATGCAAAGCATACCGTATGTGTGTATAAACTTAAAGTTACCTGATGAATTTCTAAAGGAACTAAAACTAATATAGTGTGGGCTGAAAATGAATGAAGAAATTGCTAAATGAAAATAAAACCAAAGCTGTTCCTGTGTATAGACAGCATTTGTGAACGTCTTGCTGTAGTGATGAGCACAGTTTATACATGGTGATTGGTTTGGTTCAGATAAGGAATGAACTATGATGGTACTATTCATTAATGTTTTGACGTGTTACAATATGGAACCTGTAATGGAAATGTATAAATCAGAGTAGAATATGCAGGAATCCTCCCAGTATCTTCAACATTAGTGAAGAACTATGCAAATAACAAGAGGCATGCAAATAGCATAGCAAGTTAAAAACTTGTTAAAAAGCAAAAAATAGTGTGCATTCAGGGTCAGTTTTTTGGCAGTGATGGGGAAAATTATTTCCCAGGATTGTTTCTGTCAACTCTTTTAATGTGATCCCTGAACATGGCTAAACAGTAGATTTATTTCTAGTACTAAGGTAAATCAAAGCATAAGCGTTGAGGAATTGTGATTATTTGTTTTATAATTAAAAAGTCACAAAACAGTCATGGTTGAGCTGGAAATAAGAACGAGTGCTCGAGCTTCTCTGCTCAGTTTATTCTACGTGATATACTCTACCAATAACTTTAGTAGAATCATGGAATCATAGAATGGTTTGGTTTGGAAGAGACCCTGAAGATCATCTAGTTTCAATCCCCTTGCCATGGGCAGGAACACCTTCTACTAGACCTTGTTGCTCAAAGCCCCATTCAACCTGGCCTTGAACTCTTCCAGGGATGGGACATCCACAACTTCTCTGGGCAACCTCTTCCAGCGTCTCACCACCCTCAGAGTAAAGAATTTCTTCCTAATATCTAATCTAAATCTACCCTCTTCATATTTAAAACCATTACCCCTCGTCCTACCAGTGCTCTCCCTGATAAAGAGTCCCTCCCCATCTTCCCTGGAGGCCCCCTGTAAGTACTGGAAGGCTGCTATAAGGTCTCTCTGGAGCTTTCTCTTCTGCCGGCAGAACAACCCCAACTTTCTCCGCCTGTCTTCATAGCAGAGGTGCTCCAGCCCTCTGATCATCTTCATGGCCCTCCTCTGGACTCAATCCAACAGATCCATGTCCTTCCTATGTTGGGGGCCCCAGAACTGGACACAGACAGTATACTCCAAGTGGTCATACTTCTTTTAATGCAGCCCAGGATATGGTTGGCTTTCTGGGCTGCAAGTGCACATTGTCGGCTCATGTTGAGCTTCTCATCAACCAAGACTCCCAAGTCCCTCTCCTCAGGGCTGCTCTCGATCCACTCTCTGCCCAGCCTGTATTTGTGCATGGGGTTGCCCCGCGCCACGTGCAGGACCTTGCACTTGGCCTTGTTGAACTTCATGAGGTTTGCATGGTCCCACCTGTTTCCCTGGTTTGAGGTAAAATAGGGCAAATTTTGTTCAGTAACTTTACTTTTTAGCTAGGCCTCGTCTAACTACTGAAATTAACATCATATTGTGCAGAAACTTTGTGCTCAGAGTGATCAGACTGATATTCATAGTTGATGCCAAGGAATGGTATGCAGAGAGGCTCTTGCTTACATTTATTGCTATAACAACCAAGGCCAGCCAACTTTGTTATTTGCCTCATTGGAGGGCTGGAAGTGGAAAAGTGTAGAGGGGTCACAGCTGTGGGGAAGAGCGGACAGGACAGGTGACGCCAAACTGACCAACAGGGTATTCCATCCCATCTGCCTCATGCTCAGTATAAAAGCTGAGGGTTCAAAGGGTCAGCCCTCTTTCTTCAATGGCTGGCGTCTGAGGAGGACTCTGTCTGTTCATCTGCCTTTGATCCTGATCCGGAATCCAGATCTGGAATCCAGTTCCCTTCCATCACTGAGTCCAGTCTGGGACTTCCTCAGTGCCTGCTGGTGACGTGATTGCCATCCTGGGAGCTTGATATGGTTTTGTACATATTTCATTATTTTCTTTTTATTTTATTATTAATATTTCATTAAAGTAGTTTAGTTCCTTCTAAACTCATAAGCCTTTTTCCTCTCTATCCCTCTTCCCTTTGCAGAGAGCTCGGGGAGAGCATCTGTTGTTTCACCTGATTGGACCAATCTGGCCCAAACCATAACACCTGTCAAGCATGTCCAGGTCCCTCTAAATGGCATCGCTTTCCTCCAGTGTGTCGACTGCTCCTCACAGCTTGGTGTCATTGGCAAACTTGCTGAGGGTGCACTCAACGGCACTGTCCATGTCACTGACAAAGATGTTAAACAGCACCGGTCCCAATACCAGCCCCTGAAGAATGCCACTCATCACTGGTCTCCACTTGGCCATCAAGCCATTGACCGCAACCCTTTCATTTTTTTCAAAGGCAGATTCAGAAGTATAATCTTCGTGTGACAAACTCAGGCTGCTGTTTAGATGCTGTATAAAAAAATGCCAGTCAATTACTAACCAATTTGTGATATACTCTCTGCAATATTGCTGCAGTTTATTTAATTAATGAGTTTGCATTTCATTGGCATTTGAATGTTTCACTAATTTATCTAATGGAGGTATCTGACCCTTCCACATCTCCTGAGTCAAAGGGAATTTCGCTGTGGCTTGAAAGGAACAAAGATTTTACTCTTTGGTTTCAGCTTTATAATCACTAAGGGTTTTTCAACTATTCTGTCTGCATTGTGTTGCAGTTGTCATGTACACGTCTTCAAAAATAGTGGCAGCCTTTTCATATTTCTGTAAGAAATAAAAAGAACAGCTATGTTCTGAGTTATTCTGTTATGTCATGGTGCTTTTAACAGTAGATGAGAAAAGCATTTAAATGTTAAAAACAAGAGTTCCCTTTTTCTCCACTGCCTTTCATCTTTCTCTTTCCCTTTCCCTCTCCTGTAGTAAAATCCAACACTGTCATTCATGGCCTGTTTAGCCAGATGTCACAGGCTATATTTTGGCTGTGGGTGAAATATGACCTGGAGCAAACCTTCCAGTCCAGGTTTACATCCTTTCATGAGTATCAGTAACGATGAATGGTGCTAGATTAATTTGTTTGGGAATGTAGACATGAGTTCATGTTATTTTCAGTTTCTGTGAAAATCTTTGTTATGATAACAGGCTTATGACATTTCACATTCTTTGCAATAACTGTCAAAAGTGTTATATAGTCCTTGAAAGACAATAGTAAACAGAATTACTTTTGATTTTGTTAGCTTTTTGAACTTTCATTTGTTAGTGACAATTTTTCAGGATTACAGCTTTAGTAATCTGTAAGCAAATAGAGCAACAAACAGGCAATAAAATGCAGAATATTGAAAAGGCTAAAGTGGTACATGAAGGCTGCAGGCGCTGTAGTTTTCCTTGAATTTTAAAATTTAAGGCTAAATTGTCATGACTAAGGCTATACTCCTCTGAATGCTCTATCTGTGCCTAACATCATGCATCAAGATACCTTATTTGAGAAAAATATGATTATTCTTATGTATTGGTGCTCTTTTTCTTTGCTTTCTTTCCCATGCATATAGCATTTTGAGAAGTAACAGTAGATGATAAATTCGTACTCTGGTTATAGAGCCATTCAATAGAGCCAGAGGGGAGTTAATGAATTCTTTTTAGTCCTTTTGCATTGAACATATACTCATGTATGAGTGATAATCTCAAGTTGCCAGGGCTGCAATACAGAAAACTGTGTGGCTCTGTTACTGTAAAAGATATTTATGACCTCTGTAAACTGTTAGCATATGACTGACTATAGTCCAATATCAAAGAAAAACTGGATCTTTATACAAATTCTGGAGCCAAGGCAGTCCTTGTTTGGAATATCAAATAACTTATGTTTCTTATCTTTTTTTTTTCCCCTTTTGTTTTGTACTTCAAGGTTTTTCTCTGATCTGTTGCAAGATGTAAGGATATATGCAGAAGTGGCTATATATATCATTAATGCAATTATGGACTACTAAGTTGATATCAGTCATAATTTTGGGGACTTCTGTAACATCAGTCCTTTATGTCTGATACTTGCTGGCACAGTGTTTGACAATAGGGAGCCAGGGAATTCAGAACAGAATTTAGCACATCACTTATCATTCTTAAAGTGGGATTTTACCCAGCAGTGTGATATGAGGGCTGCTTTTGCAAATAGCAACAATGCTTTGCTGAAGACATAATTAATGCCTGTGCTAAAATCCCTAGGGTATAAGTATCACTGTCTTGGTACTATATGGTAACTTGTTCATGATATTTATTGATCTTTTGTCTTTCATTTGCTTTTGGTAACTAGGACTTCTACTCTGCAGCTGCAAGATACTTTGGATATTTGTTGATTTACCTTGGTCTTGTGTAACAGAAATTTATTGTGAGCTGTTTTATGGCTTTTGCTTGTTCAAATGGAATTCGGATAATGCAATCTTGTAAAGCACTTGGTTTCAATTGTTAATCTTGGACATAAGTCACTAGAACTGTGAGGTTTTGTGTTTTGTTTTGGGGGTTTTTCTTAAGGATTTGTTCAGCCTTCTATATTACAAGCATAATGTCGCCCAAATATATATTTTTGATGATGGAGTTGATGAATGGGAAAGGCTTAATGAGAAAGAAGGCGGGGGGGAAATAATATTTGAGCATGGAAGCTCGAAAATTCATTGTCTGTCATGTCACTGGTTTGGTTGCCAACGTAAATTTTCTGTTTTCTACTGCTAAGTGTTTTAATGATCAAAGTAAAAGTAGGTAACAGTGATTTCAAACACAGATGAGAGATTAACAAATATATTTGTTTTCTTTTTACTTTTTTTTGTAGGTGATCAATGCTGGCATGTGATCACACCAGCTGCAACTGGATTTAAATCAAAATTGCAGTACTGGATATCATCCTGAAAGATTGATTCAAGTCCTTGAAAAAAAAGAAAAAAAAAGAAAAGAAAAGAAGAGACTTCCCAGACTTTATAATTTGAATCTGCAGTCAATGTTCCCTATATGGTTTTGTTTGGGCAGGCTTAGGGATGTTAGTGAAGAACTTGCTATGCTTTCTATTAAAATAATACTATATTTTCAATTGACCAACAATGGGAATGTTTCCCTAAAATGTCCGTAGATATTGCGTTCAGTTACTTTCTGCTGTGCTTTCCAAAAGATTAACAAACTGACTGTAGTTAGTTGGAATGAATATGACCCAGATGTCTGTTTCAATGATATTCCTAAAGATGTTTGGATATAAGATTTTTTTATTAAACCCATGTAAACTGATATGCATTATAAAAGGTCAAGGCTAATGCCAAAGAAGTTGTTATTTACCACTCTTGATACTTTGAGTGGTAGACCAGTTTTATCCTGCAGTGCAAAGTAGACGTGAGGCGTATAGCAAACTGTCCTGCATACCAAAATGAGTATTCATTACTGCTTAGAATCATAAAATTAATATTAATTTGTACCTACAATTAAGCATGCTCATAAATATTTCCAGAATTTGAATCTAAAATTGTGTTTAGGATGTGGAACAGCTTCATAAACCATTTCTTATTTTGAGTAAGTCTTCATGGTTTCATTGGAGCTGTGTTGGATAATCTGATGCTCATCTACTTTAGTAAGAAATTTATCGTGTCTTATCACAAATTCTTCTCAAGGGGCATCAGTGGGCCTGTGACATTCCTTACAACACCGAGTCTTAAGAATTAAAAAAATAATTTTCTTAGGGAGACTATCTCTGTGATGGATGACATCACCTTGTTCTTCATGCTCATAAAATTGCAAGAAAAGCATTTTGAATAACTAGCTTTATCATTTACCTGTGTGCAAAAAAAGATGGAAATATAAAAATGACTTTATCAAGGTCCTAGTCCAACAAAGCTGGTAAACAAACATTTAACTCAAAGCAGCTAGGTAGCTCTACTGATACAGCTGAGCTTCCTTACATGCTTATGTTCTTAACTATTTACTTAGATGAAGGATTCAATCGCATTGCTATGTCTTTTATGTTTTTCTCTTGTCCAATTTGTTCCTTGGAATGAGGATTTAATTAGAATGGAAGTCAGTCATGTTCTTGTCCATTAAAAATTTAAATGTGTTAGAGTCACAGGAATGCAGAAAGCCATCCTTGGAACACAAGCTATTTTAATGTTTAAATAGGAGCTGTATTTCATTCAGTGTTAGAGAAGTTAGGTCATTTAATATAGTAATGAGAAACCTGTATTTTTAATTACTCTTATGCATCACCTGCCTTACTGAAAAGCACGAACGATAAATTAATTTAATTTGATTAAGATGGCCTCCAGGTTAAAAGCAAAACCAAGGTCCAAAAAACCCCAAACTACACAACTCTGCTGTCCTGGTTTGAGGGCCCAAACCACGACATCTACACAATGACAGACTGCCACATTGATAAATATTTACACCACTACATTAAGTGCAAATTACATGATTTTGCAGGAGGTCACGTCTTTTGTTCACAGTGACTGAATGAATAAAATTCCCCTGGATCGACTGTGTAATTTTGGGGCAGTGACACAAATTGAAAAGCAGGTTCTAAATCTTTATCACTGACTGCAAAGATTATTGTTTGGTTTCATTTTGGTCACATTTATGATGATGATTTAGTTAGAGGATGGAATGCTTTGATGATGGTTACCTGGGGAGAAACACAGGCACTTTTACTTCAGTGCACATGCATTATTTCATAGCTTTATCATTTTTACATAGTTTTAACACATAACATAACTGTATAATTTTCAAGATTATTAGAATAATAACAAAAGTAACTTTAATTTCTAAGTCTTCTAAATGAATATCCCAGTCCCTTTTGCATGGAATCCCTCTGAAAACTCATAATTAGTGTCCTGGTTTGAGGTACACCAGAACCAATATTCTGTTCAGTAATTTTACTTTGCAGCTAAGTTTCTTCTAACTAACTGAAACCTCTGAAATTAACAGCATATTGTGGAGACACTGTTTGTTTTCAGAATGATAAGACCTGATTATTTATAATTTATGCCAAGGAATGGTATGCAGAGAGGGTCTTGCTTATACTTATTGCTATACCAACCAAGGCCAGCCAACTTTGTTCTTTGCCCCATTGGAGGGTTGGAAGAGGAAAAGCATGGAAAGGTCACAGCTGTGGGGAGGAGCGGACAGGACAGGTGACCCAAAAGTGACCAACAGGGTATTCCATCCCATCTGCCTCATTCTCATTATAGAACCTGAGGGATCAAAGGGTCAGCTCTCTTTCTTCAATGGCTGGCGTCCAAGGAGGACTCTGTCTGTTCATCTGCCTTTGATCCCGATCCATGCATTCCTGAATCCAGATCTGGAATCCAGTTCCCGTCTGTAGCTGAGTCCAGTCTGGGACTTTCTCAGTGCCTGACAGTGACATGATCGTCATCCTGGGAACTTGATACAGTTTTAGGTATATTTCATTATTTTATTTTTATTATTTTATTAATATTTTCATTGAAGTAGTTTAGTTCCTTCCAAACTCAAACCTCTTTCACTCTCTCCCTCCTCTCCTTGAAGAGAGAGATAGGGGAGAACATCTGTTGTTCAGCTCAGTGGCCAGTCTGGCCCAAATCACAACAGCTAGTTATCATATGCCTTAACAGGTCTACCTTATTCAACAGCTGCGAATACTAATACTGTCTAAATATACAGCTATTATTCAGATTTCAATTTTATCCATTTCAGTGAAACTGTATGGGAAATAATGAATCAAAATTATTACTAATTATTAACATCCATAGATTTATTTCAGGCTGATTTTACAGTTTTTTTTTTTGTTGTTGTTAGAATTGCAGATTCGTGGGGACTCAAAGTAGGGAAGCTAACATTCACAAAAGGTAATGTTAATATTCTATGTTTGCAATAAACTTCAAAAGAGCTTGTGGTGGTGCAACCCTCCTGCCACTCTCAGGCCTCTCGATACTTGGCGTGATTCCCTCCCCACCTGGGCCACATAATAATACCATGACCAGAACAATACACAATGGTCTAACATCAAAGGAAGAAAGGGTGGAGAGCAATGGACTAGAACACTACGGCAACGCCTTAGTGTACCTGGTTCCCATGGCTCCTACCATTTGAAGATAATAACTATAATCGATCACTCCTGACAACATGGATCGTGGCCACAGAGAGGGGGGGGTACCAGGACCACAAGTCCTAACAAGTCCTGGGCTTGTGTAAGCGATGGAAAGTACCGGACTATTCCATTGTCCAAGCTGGGCTGGAGTGGAAAAGTACCTGACGAAAGTCAATTATCTCAGATCCTATAAGTAGCGATTCTAGTGAAGACCCTTTGAGCTCTTCTGGATCGCAGCGGGCTGTGGCCAGTACCTCCCCTGAGTCGGGACGCTGTCTCAGGCAAACTTCTCGAAGACTAAGGCCAGGGCGAGACAACCCTTCTCGAGCCTCAATTATCGCCCGTTGAGGAATGCCGATGCATTGTGAGTATTTGCTCTAACTCGAAAGGGAAATTTTAACTATAGGCTAGCCTCTCTTTCATCCACCTCTCCATTTATATGTTTGTATGCATTAGCTTTATGGATGTGGATGTTCTTTCATTTTCCGTGCATGTGTAGGAGTTAAAAGGGGTACCCGCCGACTCAAAAGGTCATGCGATATTAAGAGACCTTCGATCTCAGCAGTTACAAACTGCGGTGTGTGCGTGTTTGTGTAAGTGTGTGTGTGTGTGCGTGCTCATATGCTTTGTTTATATGTACATACATTAATCTGAAATCTGTGCTTTGCTCTCATATGTATACATATTGGTTTGAGATACCTTATAGTAAGTTAGTGTGAATCTTGTCATCTTTGAATCTGTAATCAAGTCGCTGTTAATTTATTTAGTTAAATCACTTTGCAAATCTTTAATTCAGTTAATGATTAAGTGCTGCTAAGACTCAATCTCTTGATCTGCCTCAAATCACAAATAAAACTGAACTGCTGCTAAATCATAACTGAGTCTGATACTTCCATCCCGCGGCAGAGCTCCCCTCTGCCTATATCAGGAATCCAGCTAGATTAATCTCACTGGACTAAATCACTGCTGTTGAGTATCTCACTCACATCAGCTGATCACATCACATTGATGATGTCTATTTATTTACCCAAGTATGAAGAAGTTAATTCCCATTTTACATTAATAATAATCAATAAATTGTGATTTTTTTTGATGGGACCAAATGTAAAAATATATATTCATAAATTAAACAATATCAAAATATAAAGAAGCACTGCAATACTTTTAACCCTTTTGGAGAAGAGATCAAAAACTGGGTTTGGCTTGATTGTGGCTGAGGGCTGTGATGTCTGTGTTCTCACTAACATCCTTTTCCTCTGGAGACTCTAGCCCATGGAGGAGGCCATACTATGCAGTAAAAGCGACTCTGTCAACACCCTGATGGTCTCCCGCACTTCTGAGACATGGAACAGTCTGCCTTGCCTTCACTGACTGTCCCCAGTACCTGCTGCCTCTGTGATCGGCTTTTGTACTTGGCCAAAAGCAGAGGTATGGTAAGCAAGAGGAGCGCAAGGAACAAATGACCTGCCCCCACCAGTTTCCCATCCCACGGCTCCTTCAGCCTGGCGCTCTGGTCATGCTGTAGCAGGTTGGGATTGTGATGTACAGGTGATGGAAACAGGGAAAACGCAGTGCTGCAATGCCAAACAGAAATAGCAGCAGCGGTGATACAAAGGCCATAACTGATAAGAAATGTGGAAGTACAGTTTTACAACAGAAATTCCTCCTCTCCTCGGTGCCCCGCACGCCCCCCTCCAAGCCACTCGGAATTAGTGAGAGGAGATGGAGGAGATGTAAGCACTCTGTTTTGTACCTGCATCCCAGACAGCAAAAGCAAAGACTATGTTTTGGAGTATGTCTTAACTAGTATATTTGCAGTTTCAACAACGTCCTTTCTGGTTTATAGATTCCTTAACAGAACAGTATAACATTTGAAAATAAATTATAAGAATGATAAATGGACAAAAATCTTTCAATGCTGTCTTTAAGAAGTAATTGGAAAACAAGTGGGAATAAAAAAGAGCTTACTTTGGTTTTTCAAGCTTTTCTTTGAAGTGTCATTGTTGATTATTAACTACTGGAATTATTCAGTGCAATGTTCCTCATTGTCCCTCAGGTACACACATGTTTAGTTGTTTCAATTACATTTATAAATTACCATTTAGAAATTGTTTCCAGGATTCACTCCTTTTTCTGCAGATGCTTGTCTTGCATGCATCTGATGACATAGTTGTTTTCTTTGAACTGTTCTCACCCCCAATAAACCAAAATTATTTTTCTTTTATTAAAAGTCAGTGGTAAAAAGATTAAAATAAAAACACTAATAAGAATTTCACTCTCATTTTGTGTACCCTTCACTGTACCCAGAATCCTGCCTTAATGCAGAGTGCTTTGAAAAAATGTTCTTCTATGAGCCATCTTTGCTCAAAGCAAGTGTTTTTGATTGCTGAAAAGTTGTTTTAATAATGCTGAGACTGCCCTTTCCTTAGTCAGTAAAATTACATGAGTTGGTAAAGTATCTCTCAGCTGCAGATTCCATGAAATCTTCTATTTAAATTAATCCCAGTGCAACTTTCAATGTTCTTGATCATTCTGCCTTTTAGGGCATGTCTGTTCTACAGTTAGGACAGTTCTGCTAATTAATGGTGTGAATTTAAAGAGCATTAAATTCCTGTATGGAAGTCTCTTCTTTTCCCTTCCCTCAAAGAGCCGAAGTTAAGCAGATTAACACTACCTGTCTTTTGAATGAGATAATCAAGTAGGTATTTAGTATATTTTATATTCACAGCTTAATTTTCTTTAGAATAGAAAAACATGTACTTGTAAATTCTGAACTTTTAATCACGTTACAACTTTCATGACTAACCGTTTTACTATTACTTTCAATTAGAAAGTGCTCCTAAACTCTGTTCTCTCTTTCATCAGTTTTATCCCCAAGGAACATCAGGATGTTACTAGTACCCTTACTTTCTGTGAACAATGAACTGTTCTACTCTTCCTTCCTGAACTCATTTGCTTGTGCCTAAAATGTTTCATATCAAAAAGAAACTAAAATTCAGACAGTGATGAGATTAGAGAAATGTTGATGAAGAGTGTAGTAGAATGGCACAAAGAAAGATTGCAGTAGACATGAAGGGTAAATGGAACCAGTATTAAAAGTAAAAGGAAAGAAAATTGAGGCAATTAAAATCTGAAGTACAGACAATAACAAGACAAAGATTATATTCAATATCACTGTTTTTATGTTATCCTTGTAATGTAGGATTTTAGTATAGAATAATACATTTAGCCTAGGATGTATGTAATGTCATTTTCATCTGAAAGCAAACTAACAGAAAACATTATAGTGATCCTTTGAATTTTTAAAAAAATCTTTCTCATCTCTTTCAAAAAAGTAGGGACTCTCAGACATACTTCTCACTGGTGGCAGCAGATTTTGTATGGATGTGTGCACAGATCTGAAAACTATAACAAAATCAAAGAGTGAATGAAGATGAGGCTGTCTTCTCCAATGGAAATGTGGGAAGGAAAGTAGGCATTGACATGAGATAGAGAAGGAACAAAAAGAAAGGCACAATACCACCACTATTTTGCTAGGGTATTTGATTTTGGATAGAAAATTCTAGAGATATTCTAGAGATGTGTTGCCTCATATTAGATTTGGAAATAGGTTTCTTTCTATGAAAGGAATAAAATTATTTTGTGTTTAAACTGACACTTCTATGTCTCTTTTTCTTTTTTTTTCTTTCTTTTTTTTTCTTTGTTGGGTTTTTTTTTTTTTTTTTTTTTTTTTTTTTTTTTTTTTTTTTTTTTTTTTTTTTTTGGTTTTTTTTTTTTTTTTTTTTTTTTTTTTGCTCTTTTGCTCCTTTAATTCCTTAGTCTTCCATGAAATGATTGGTTTAATTTAAGTGTTGTTGCTCTTTCAAAATATAGGTTACTGATTTTTCTATATATTTTCAGAAGCTAAAGCAGCTTTAGGAGTAGACATAAAATGTGATTAAAACTGAGCCCACAGGTGTACTTTTCTGGTCAGTGTCGAAAGTAGGGGAAATATTTGCATTAATAAATATATGTGTAACGTTCCTCAAAATAACCACGTAGATGAGGGATAGACATGTTATCGCAGTTGTTTCAGCAGTTTCCATTGCAATGGCTTTGCTGAGGAGACACTTCCTGAAAAGGTAGGACCATGTTTTATGGATTGTCCATATACTGCCGTCCCTGTGTTTTTATGTGCTCTCATTCTCCTTGTTCTTCCTTTCTGGCCCAAGCCAATAGGCCTTTTGCTAAATTCCTGATAGGATTTTATATAATTCAGAGTTGTATATTTATACAGAGAACTTGAGGAATAATGCTCCTAAGAATCCCTGGCTTTCTGAATCTGATCAAACATGGGCAATTTTAAGTTTCATTGAAATTCCAGTGGGAAGTAGAAGTAACAAGATATTACAGAGTCAATTTCCAGGAGAGAGAGAGTTTTGCATGACTACTAATTTACATAACCAGTTACATTTTGTGGCAAGCTTATAGAAAATAACTCTAAGCAGAAATCTTTAATTAATCTAATTCAATTGAAGAATACAGCATTATATCTGTATAGGACCAATACCATTTGGTGAAAATAAGTTATCTAGAACTTACAGCTTATTCATACACTGATGCTAAATTTAGATTGTGCTGATTGTGAAAGCTTTAAAACTGAATGGAATCAAAGAAACTAATTTTATTCCAAAACTCTTCTGTAATTGTTCAGGTTAGAACTCTGAATGAAATCTCTTCCCTTCTCTGTCTATGTATTATTCATGAAGGCCTAAGACTGGCTCTCTGTGACCATGAAGACTACTCTTTTAAAATTCTAATGTAATCCTATTCTTATGTACTGAATTATGGAGCCATCAGATCAGCACCCATGGAGTGAGGAATTTCAGATGATTAGAATTCTTAATGATCAGCTCTACACTGTAAGTTCTACATTGCCTCATTTGTATGGAAAAATTCTCCTGATGCTCAGTAGATGCCCTACTGTTCTATTTTAATGAACTGAATTTTAACTCCATATCGTTTTAAAAAATCTGTCCCAACCCCCCTCCAGAATTTTTAATGGAAAAGGGAAAAACTGCTGATTAAAATTTCAGCATTCTTGTCTGAATCCAAGAATTGCCTCAGTAAAGGGGCAAAATATTATATTAAGGCAAAGCACACATTTGACTTATTTACAGTTGGAAAAAATGATACATTTCCACTTTTTGAATACTTTCAACAAGACAATCTTCTGTCATAAAATGCCACGTTAGTGACCTGTTTTATTTAAAAAGCATAGATTTTACACTATTTGATTTTTCCCTTTTTTAAGAATGCAAGATAATGCTCAATTTCCATTAAAAATAGATTTTCTTTATTTAGAAATTATTTTTCCATTAAAAAATGTGTGTAAAATGTATAAAATGTAAAGTGATTGTACACATGTACACAAGGTTTTATATGTATACATATAAAATATATATTTTATATACAAGTAATAAATATTATTTAGATGAAATTTAATTTATCGATAATGTCATTATAATTTATAATTTATATATATAATGCTTATAGAATATATGAAGTAGTCTAAATGATATAAAAATTACCTTTTTCTCTGGTCCATTTCAGTTTTGTACACTAATTTGAATTTTTTTCTCTAGGTTAAGGTATGTACTAAAAAAAAATAAACCTAAAGTAAGTTTCTTTTAAAGAAAGGTCATTCTCTGACTGGATCTACTTGGCCTCATTCATATCAATATAGACTTAGTTGATTTGCATCAATGAATAGTATAATTGACTAATGTAATTGAGAACAAAATTTCCTACCCTAACCTTCCTAGAAGTCAGTTTAATTTTCCAGTGTTAGGAGTTTTATGCCTCAGGTATACTTTAACACTTAGAAATATTCAATTAACTGTATTTCAGTGACTGTGATTTTACTTCCTAGTTTCTTTCAATTATGTTTCCCTCCACAGTTTCTCTCTCCCCCTCCTGTTTCAAGATTTAATCTATCCAGAAAGTAATGCTGTACCTATTGACTCACAGATCATGCAGGCTATCGAATGTTAGGCTCATAATCAGGTTTGGTGTTCAGTGCTCATAGGGGAAGCAATCATTTGCTGCTATAAATAAATGCTGAATTAGGCATTCCTTTCTGCCCGTGAGACTTACGCTTTTGTCCAGCTTATACACTGTTTGCAGTGATCAGATCATGAAATAACACCATTAGAAGTGTGTAAAAATAAATGCAATGTGTTTTGTGCAACTTGATTTTCAACTGTTCAAGACTGTATAGCAGTCATGAAGCTAAATATTCAATGGGAGGAAGCAAGCTTGCAACACTTAAAATGAAATAGAGGAAAATTAGAACCCTCAGAAAATCAGTTGAGCCTTTGGAGTTCTGGGATTAACTTTTCCAAAACTGAATAAAGATTTTCTAGGCAGAATGTCCATTATGACTCCTGAAAGTAAAGAATACTATACAAAATACCGGGGTATCTTTGTGTAGATATTTCTATACGAACCAAGGACTTTATCCAGTTGTTTATTGTGGTATGTTGACTCCGGTCAGCAACTAAGCACCCACCCAGCTGCTCACTCACTTCTGTCCAAGCGGGATGGGGGAGAGAATCAGAAGAGGAAAAGCTGAAAACTTGTGGGTTGAGATACAGACCGTTTAATAGGTGAAGCAAAGCTGTGCATGGAAGCAAAGCGAAATAGGAATTTACTCAGTACTTCCCACTGGTAGGTAGATATTTAGCCACTTCCTGAGAAGCATGGCCTCAGCACATGTCAATGTCACTTGAGAAAACAAGTGCTGTAACCAGTGATGTGCACTTCATTGGGCTTTATTGAAACACCTAACTATATCTCCATTTACTGCAGCACGAGTCTAAACAATTGATTCCCACACAGATAGCTAAAATCTGAATACCTAATTTTTTGATTTTTAATCTAGCCATGAACACTCTTCCAGAATTTTAATACTTGCTTCTAGAAATATCAGTGAGAAATTAAATTGAACATAAAAGGAATATGTCACAGTATATTATAATTTACAGAAGAAGGAAGCAGAAATAACAAAGGAGAATATGGTACTTAAGCAAACTAAAGCTATAAAACTTAAAGCACATAAACAAAAAGACCAGACACATATTTTCCACATTTTATTTGCAAGATGTTAGATTGGTCTCCTAAGAGCTATTGCAGTTGCTTTTCCCATTTCCTCAAATCTTTTCAAATTACTTCACTACCCCAAACACTGTTCAGAACCAGAAATTTCATGAGTTAGGGTGAATTTTTTAGAAAGTGTTTGTTTTTAGAGGAACTGGGAGTGTAAGCTACAGAATCTAAAGTTTTAGCTGCCTACATACAGAAAGAAAGCCTTAAAATAATACCCTCAAGTTATTACTAATGTATATTTTTTTATTTCACCAGTCTGGATTTTGTTTTACCTTTTTGATGCTGTCTTCTTATTCTTTATTCACATTTTGTTTCCTTCTCTTTTCTAAACACTTCTTGTTACAAGTGATTTGGCTGGCTCTGTCTATTTATGTCTATTCTTTTTTCAAATTTTTGGTGCTGTTAAGTGTGTAAATATGTATATATTTAGTTTCCTGTATCTCTTCTTATTTTCATGTTTAAAAAAATTGTTTCTTACTTTTTTTTCAGTTTAAACTGTCTCTAGTTATTTTTCCTTTTAGTCTTTCCCCCCTCCGTTATCTTTCTTTGCTTGTGTGTCTTCATTTCTCTGTCTTTCATTCTTCTTTCCACATATGGTTCAGATACACAGTTATACAGATAATTTCTCCTTTTTTTCTGTCCCCAGTGCTGTCTCCGTTTTTTCCATTTTGTTTTATCTCAGATACGTTTTCTTGTGATTGCTAGTTTCACTAATGAATAGATTATGAGATTGTGTGTTGAAAGTATTCTCATTCCAATGACCCTTTTTCGGTCTCGCACATACTGAATAGTTAATTGATTCAGGTCTGGCTCCTGAATTCAATCTCCAGTGGGATTCTTCCACTGCAAAATAAGGAACAGGACTGGATGGAACAGCTAGCTGAGATCTGAAGCATAAGGAGGTAACATTTGCAGACAGCCTATTTTAATAAACATTTTGAAATATTTTTTGTGATTTTGAAAGGAATGACATGCTCATCAAAGTTGTACCACTTAATATCTTGATGTAGCAGGAGAAAAAGAGACACAGGATAGCCAGGTGTCTAGTACTTTGTCAAAGGAACCCTTTCAAAAAGATGAAATGTCTGAACTCTGTGGAAGTCTAGTTTCAGTTTTACTTTTAAAAGGTAAGATCAAGCATCTGCCAAAATACATTATTCACAGTGAAACATTTCACTGATTCTGTACTGTAGATACCTTGAGGCCTATATCTTCTGGCAGTATTACTGCAGCAGCAGAACTGCCAGGAGGGAAGGGTTATTTACAGTCATTGGGAACAACTTTTCCCTGACGATGGGCAGGCTTTTGAAACTGAACTTGTGTATTGGAAAACAGAGAGAATTCCCTCTATATGTTTTATCTCAAAGGACAGTAGGGAGCTGCAATGAATATTTTTCTTTCTCTAATTTTGTTATCTGGGTACCTCTGATGACATGACCTTTTTTTTTTATCCTTCTTTCTTAATAAAAAAAAAAAACAACTCCCAAAAAACCTAAACCCAAACCCCACCCTCCCGCAAATTAAAAAAAAAATAAAAATCAATCACTCTGTTCTACATCTTATCCTCTTTTCATTAAGCGTAAGTTTTCCTTCTTGCTTTTCAGTGTAGAGATGGGATGGACTTCGAACTGTGTCTAAACTTCTACATTAAATTTAACTCTTGGCTATGATGGATTTCCAGAATTCAAGAAAAAGAGACTATATATACGTATTTTTTAAGAAAAAAAAGGTTCCTCCTGCTCTTATCATCTGTGCGAGGTGTTATCTAAGACACTAAACTTCTGAGGAATCTGTAGAAAAATCTACATTTAGAAACAGAAAAGAAGTAGCTATCCCAAATCCCTAACCACTTTGGGAAGGTCTAGCCATTAAATCCTGCCCAGGTTCTTCTCGGTAGGTCTAGCAGACCTAGAACGCTCTGGTCAGACTGCTCAGACCATTCCCCTAAAGTTTTAATGCTCTGAAATCCATTTTCTGATATTTTTTTCCCACTTGCTAACATCAGATTTTGGTTTTTCAAGAAGCAGGGCCTCTGTGCATTTGTTATTTCAACATCAGCTATAGAGAAGCCAGAATATTTGATATTTGTTATACTTAGGAGCACCAATTAGAGTTAGTATGGAAATGAGAGGCTCTGGACAAAAAATATATTATTTTCTCCAATTAAAAATTTCCAAGGGAGCTGGGTTAGGTGGAGGAAATGAGAATTTGAAAGGAATTTGAATAAGATAGGCAAGTTAATAAATGTCAATTGCTTCTCGCTGATTAACAAAATAATTTTAGTTTCAGCCATAAATACTAATTAAAGTATGTAGTGCTTATAAGCCTTGTTTGCATATGTGACAGAGTTGTAGAATAATCATTATTTTTACCTGAGATAAAATAGGAAGTTTTGTTGTGCGTAGTTTGAGCTAGTCTTCGTTGTTCTCTTTGTAGCCAGGGGAGATACACAGGCATGCAATGACCTATTCCAGCCCCCAAAAAACATCTAAGATAAGAAAAACTACTTTAAGTGGATCTTTTTAAAAAGTTTTTTATGCATAGATTGTAGAGGAATCTAAATAGATTAGTTTATAGTAATCCCTACATTTTAAACACCTAGAGCTAAGAGGGCTCTTGGTCAGGATTATTAGAAAGAAATGGGTGATGCTATAAAGGAAGAAAATTTAAGTAGAGATTATTTCTTTTTTTTTTTGCTATGATATCACTTATATATGTAGCAGATGTGGCATTAAATACTGATGTTTAAGTGGCTATTTATAGCAAGAAAGTAGAAAAATTAAAAGCCTCTTTCCTGCTGTTTTTTGCTAGAACTAGACATACTTACAAATTAAAGAAACACTGATTCCTTTCTGACAAATCACAGAATAATTCTTGGTGGTAACCAGCATATCTGAATGATATCTTGCTGTTACTACACTGATCCATCTAACAAGTTTGAGGTCACTCTTCTTGTCTTATTCAAACTATATAAAGGGAAAAGAAAGTGACCTAGAGGAAGTGCCAAATTTCATCTAACATTGCATATGTAATTTATCAGTTTAATTAAGTAGACTTGAAATATTTACTAAATGGAATCCAAATATCTCCATTCTAATTACATTTAAAAAAGATAATTCAGAGCAGTTTTCAGAATTATTATTATTACTACTTAAGTTTCTCATGCACAAGTGCTCTTGTAGACTCATTTCAAAATGTTATCCCAACGAAAGCACTACAGTAAGTATTTTATAGATTTATTTTAAGCCTCAATTAACATGACCTTTAGCAACAGAGAAAATGTTTTGTTAGTGATATTTTTTCTTAATCATAATGGAATAACACGGTAAATAGAAGATACTGCTTGAATATTGTTGTTTCATATTTAATGGGACGTTCATTACAGTCTTGAACTTGCTTAAAGGGTTTCTGTATGTTGATTATACTTGAGAACAAAGCCAACTTTTGTGCAGTTTTTGTATCAAAATATCTCACTTAGCTTTTTTTTATCTGATTCTACAAAATATGGACACTTTCAATCCTAATTATTTTTATCTGAAATAAGCTGGAAGATAAAGGAAACAAGCCTTTGACAGTGAGCATGATTAGCCTTCTGATAGAGCCATCTTGTGAATGTATAAAACTGGTAGGACACCCAATTCTTCCAATAAATAGCATTAACATTACTGAGATATATACATAAGGTTTTTTTCCACACACTGATGTATTTCTTATACATTTATAAAATAAGCTTTCTCTTTAAGGTAGTGATATTTTTCATTAATAAAAATAAAAAACCCCAAATGCCACAGCATAATTTTTGGAATGAATAAGAACTCAATGTTAACGATGGGTTGACTGTGTTTTCCCTAGTGTCTAATGATGTGATTCTTTGCATTTAAAACAGTTCTCTTCACATTATTTAGCGTTTTCCTATCTTGGGGTTTTTTTCAGTGAACAATTAAAACTTTTAGTATGAATCTAAACTAGCAGACTGTGTTTTATAAGATGTTGAGTTCATTTTATAGAAGCAATACTGTAGCTTTCAACAATTTATAGGTATCTTAGAATCTTATATTATAGTGTAAACTGTGCTCAGGAATATAATTTTCCTCACATGAAGGTTGCTAGGCAACAGCACTCACAATATTTTTGTTGACCGCAAACATAGCTCTGTGTGGTCTCTGGAAGAAGAATACATTTTCATTTTTATGTTTAAAAGAAGGTAAATATTAACTTTAATCTCCTTGGAAACAGATATAATAACAAGACAAAACTGACTGATATTTTATTAAAATTCCTTCACTTAAGCTACACTGCCTTTACTCTGTAAAAATGTTACAAGACGCTTATTAATGCAGGAAGGGCTTGATATCAGGAAAATGCACATTAAATTTATGAGCAAGAATTCGTCATATGTTTGACCGCTTTGTACAATTTGACTTTTCTAAAATTCTTTGGTTATCTGATGTGTGGGAAGAGAAAAAGCAATTTTGGAATAAAATATGTAAATACAGCTAAAATGTAGAAAAACATGTTGGAAAAAGATGTAGGTAAAACCACACGGACACACGTAGCTTTTACAATTACCCCCACCCAGTCTCCCTGAACTTGTAAGCTTTATGGATCACCAAACCCAGAACAGACCCCAAATTCCGCCTGTGATCTTTAACAAGAGGGAGATCTGGTCTCAGCATGGGACTAACGTTTGCCTTCATCAGTCTCTTGCTGCTCCTTGCAGATGCCTTATTACAACGTATTACAGGACACAATATTTAGAGACAAGCAGACACCTTAGTTATGTTATGATACATTGTTTAACATAAAAAAAGACAGTATTTTTAGTATGTAAAATGATTTTGTGTCAATTGCTTCTTAGGATTAGGAGTAGCTACCTATAATAGCTGTTTTGTTTGTGGTTTTCTAGGGTTTTTTTTAAGTATACCTTGAAAATGTTGCAGTTTAGGCTTTTTGAAGCATAATTTTGAACGATGCTTTCTGGATATATAATTTTAGACTAACACATGTGGGAGCATTATGATATTTTTGTCAGTACATGATTTACAAGTAGGTACATTAATGTACTGTTAATACTATGAAATGTTAATATCCTCAGTGACTAAATATAGTATAAAAGAGTAAAATAGACTAAATTACATTGATAATATAGAGAACTTAAATACTAAGAGTACTTTCTAGATTATAAGAAAACATTAATTTAAGCAACATAGAGTGAATTCTTTATGTATTATTAACTAAGTACAGTTATGAAAATGTTTTTCACCAGTTTAGTTCTATAATAACTAAAATGCTTTTAACATAATAATTTGCTGGATATAAAGAATATTGGATATTTGTGTGTACAAAATTTAATATTTCCTTCTTCAAGAAAACATTTAAATTTATGTTTAATTCTTATTGTAAGTAACAGATTTAAGTGACTGTATAACTTTAGAATATGTTTACTTGTCTTTTAAGTTTTATGGCCTGAGTGAAGTGATACAGAATCCTATGAGAAGTATACAATGAAGCAAGCATATTCTGCTTTATTGAAACTTCCAGAAAAACAGAATTATATTTTATATAAAAGTCATACTCAGTATCTCATGACTGAAGAGTTATTTCAAATTACTTTGAAAAAGATTAGCTTGAATGAGGCATAGGAATAAAGAAGGAAATTGAGGCATATGTAGAATGAGTGGAATTAAAAAATTAATAGAAGTATTTTTAGAAATGTAAAGAGATTAGATTTTAAATACTGCTTGATATTAGAGATGAAAATAAAAGAACTGAAAATATGATAAATAAAAAAGCAAACTTTTGCATATGGTTAGATAAAAATACTTCTTAATGCATTAGAGCCACAGATGACTTGCAAGAGTAAATTTTACATTTCTGTATCGGTATTTCAAAGGTTGCATGAAATGAAGTTTCTCTTCTGATCCATATCAATTTGTAAAGGTAGGCAATTCAGCTCGCTTCATGAAATATATTCTTATGAAGCATGACAAAATCCAATTTACCAGTAAAATCCATTTAAATTAAAATCAAAGTGTAATCTTCATACGATTCACTACTTGTACCATAATGATGAAATGAGATCAGATACCTATGCTCTACATTTTTGTATCCTGATTATTTTCAGCCCTATTCAGCAGAAATTATCCTCAGTGCAAAAGCTGCAGGAAGGTCACAGAACTTGCTTTTTTACTCTGTCAGACTGTTCAAGCAAGAAACTATACTAGGGACCATTTGATAGATTTGCCTGAGAACTGCTAGCATTTGTGTACCTGGGTAGTGATATGAATATACCCACCTCCCTCAGAGAGGGAATTTACCTTTCTTCCTTCTCTTAAATATCACTTTAAAATCATTGCAGAAAACAAAGTTCTTCACATTACTATATGAAGGTCCTCGGGATGTTTTAAAATTGAGTCATTTTTGTTTGAGAATATCTTTTTTATTAAGTCTTTGTGGTAGTATTGTCCAGTAGAAATAATTTCATCCCCTAGTATGATCTGATTTTTCAGAGACATTGGGAACTTACAACTTCAGGTAAACTAAGAGGAGCTGAAAATCCTTCTGAAAACCACCTCCAGCCCAGAACACTGCATCTGATCAGTTCCCTGCTACCTTTTGAGTTGTGCTTCAGTTTTAATTTGGCCTGAGTTCTAAGAAAGTTTTGTACATGTGGATTACGATGTGATATTCTCTGTGAAGGTTCATGCTTGTGACAAAGTTTTAACAAAACTTCAGTCTTGATTCACCAAAATGTTTAATCTTAGTATTGAAATCTGTGGTGAAGGAAAACATTCACATGCTTGGTTTTACACATGTGCTGAAGTTTTTTGTAAGAAATTTAAACAACTGTTTGAGATGATCATCATTTGCCTACTCAAAATGAAGTACAAAAAGAAAAAATTACTTTCATTTAAATAGGATGCATAGTTCTAGACTGCCAAACACATATTGAAATATGAAACTGGACCCTTGAAACTTCTATCTGAGTGAAATTTAATATTGGAGATTTCAAAACATTTTACAAAACCGCTAATTCCCATCAGACATTTATTACTGAATTCCTATGTGCAACTTTAAAAATTTGCTCTGATTATGGTCAATCAGAAGAGGGAGTTAAAGTAACTATCTACAATGAGAACATACTTAGAGGTAGCTTAAGGGATCAAAAACTTTCTGAAAAAAGCAGAACATATTTGATTTAAGAGTGCAATTATTTTTTTTAAGAAGACAGAATTAAAGTGCTCTCTCTGCTTTATAAGAAAGTAAAAACAGAGTTAAGAACTCAGTTATATCATGCTTGTTATTGTAAGATATTGAGGTTTGTTAGATGAAAAACAGGGTGTGGTAGGGTTCCCCACAGTAAAATGTTTTTATTAAATTTTGAAACTCCTGTATTGTTTAAGACAGGCTTAAAAAAAAAAATAAAATTGGAAGTTACCGTATATATTCTAAGTTATAAAGACCTGTGATGCTTTCTTTTCTAAGTTTTAATATTTTTTTGAATTGCAAATGGAGGAAAAATCATGCCACCTAAGGAAAAATAGTATGTGATTGCAAAAACAGTAACATAATAATTCCATTGTTTGGAATTGTTAAACAGTTTAAGATTTGAATCTGCATATCAACTAAATTCAGGAAGACCAAATAACCAAAAAATAGAACTCATATTTTTTTCCATATAGTTGCATTTTGGTATAGATTTCTTGTTGAGTACATCGCTGCAAAGGATCTTAATTGTTTATCAATTTAATTTAGGAGGTCAATTACCTGTTTTCATAGAACCAAATTAAGGAGTTCAAGTAACATATTTGTCTAGATCCACTTATGCAGTTAGAGTATCTTGTAAGGCTGGGAGAGTTTCTGACAAGGGTTAATCCATGATGAGATAATTTTTCAGTAGCAAAACTTCTCTTTAAACTGAAAGTTCAGATAGTTTTTTGTCTGGGACTCTGTTTGCTCTATATTAAACTATTTCATAAGAGATTGGACTGATTTGGTGTTTCTTCTTACAGAATTAGCAGTTGAACAATGCTCCTTGAGTCATCTCACTGACCTCAACATTAGGAAAAGAACAAAATTTAGATCTTGAAAAGTCACATGGATGGAACAAAAAAGTAAAAAAGAGTTGTGTGAATCTTGGAATAGACTAATTTTGAATTTTAACTTCCCTGACTTTTTACCTAAACTGAAAGTTCTTAAGTCTGTATTAATTAATACACTGTTTGCAGTACAACCCTGGCTAATTGAACCCTATGTCTACTGGTAGGTTGAGTATTGGTTTAAGAGCTTGTTTATAAATATTGTATTAGGTGGACAAATGAGTTGTATATCTCTGTAGAATGTATTTTTCCTTAGGGTATGTCTATTTGCACAGGGTTGAGGGATATATTCTTTATCTGTGTCTACAACCATCAGTTTGAGTATCATTGGAGTCAATTCGTAATTGAAAATAGTAGAACTGGAGACAGAAATTTTCTCCAACTCAGTTGATCATTAACAAAATATTAACTAGTCTGATGTTTTAATTGTGTTTTCTTGTAGGCATAGACTCCATTTTTAATGAACATACAATGGCATGCCTACTTGTACTGTCAAGTATCACATTTAAATGGGTATAATAATTATTTGCTCAATTACTATCTCAGAAAACTGGAAACTGAGTTAATAAAAAAAATAATTTATTGTTCACCATTTGAATAGGCATAACTTCAATTATCTCCAGCCAGGCCTTCTCCTGGAAAACATTGAAGTATCTTATCTGACAGAGAATAAATGAACTGAATCTGACCAAACTTAAGTTTCATGTAATGTATCAGCCAGGAGAATGTCAGAATATTTAGCATGAAGTCTGCTGGTTTTAAAGTCAACTGTGTTTTAGTTAACATTTCTGAAAGGAACACATTTTTATTGTGCTCATGACATTTTCTCTGTGTGTTTTTATCAAATTCCCTTCATAGAAGAACAGAGATTTTAAAATTACTTTTAGAAAAACATTTGAAAAATATTTTAATGTTCTTTAATATACTTTTAATATTTTTTGTTACTTACACAATAAAACTTCCACTGCCATGTCATGAAATTTAAAACAAAAAAAAAAAGTATTTTTTTCTTGCTTATAAACTTTTCATAAATATTTGGCATAGAAATTTTGGGAAACCAGCAAGTGGTTTTTCAAAATAAGTCCACGTGCATCTTTGCATAGGACTGGCTGAATGAAGCAAGGTTTTGAGCTAAAATATGGGCATGGGCTGTAACTTATTTTTAATTTGGGCTTCTGATTAGTTTCAAAATTTCATTGCATGGTCTGGAAATTATTATGTTGAATGAACAAAATATCAAGCATCTGATTAGCCAGCCACAGACTTTCAACTGTTTCTATGTATATTTGTAGAGCAAAGAAGTGATTGATGGCAACCTTTCACATTTTCAAGCATAAAAATTACCCTCTTCTCCATTCCTCTTCATGGCTGGCTTTTTTTCTAGAAAAAAAGAAGAGAAATATTAGGCTGGGTATAAAGATGCAAAAGAGAGAGTGTGGGGGAGAAGGCAGAGCTGCTGGTAGAGGAGCAGGTGAGGCAAGGGTGGCTGCAGTATGGCAAGGAGGGAACAGCAGTACACTTGGAGTTTCTGCCTCTGGTGAAGGGAGGGAAGCAGGCATACTCCGTGATTCCCTGAATTGATGGAAACAGGTAGCTTTGGCACAGATTTCCTCTATGCCCTGCAGGAAATGAGTTAATTAGCAATTTAAAAAAAAGCACCTACCAGTTGTGTGAGTTCATACAGTTGCTATTATCCCATAAACTGCTGGGAATTAATGCTCTGTTTCAGAGAATATTTCTATTTGGTATAGAAACTGAGAAATAACTTGAGTGAGATTTCATTAAAGCAGAAGGTCTGAAAATCTGAATTAGAGTCTATACTGTATTTTTGTAATCTTACTCCCTCTGTATTTATCGAAGGTATTGCTAACAGTAATTTTATTATTTGCCTATATATTTTGAAGATAGTTTCTTCAATATTTCCAAAATACTTAGATTCAGTTCTGGTGAGGAGTCCCTAAGTAACTAACTACATATTTTAATGTCACTTATATTTATTTTCATATGCATAATAAAACATATGCAGTACTCCTTGCTTTCTGGATCAAATGATTTCAAGGAATTCAGTCGAGTCAAGAAAATGGTAGTACAGTGCATTTTATTCAAGTGCACAGAACCTTTAACATTACGTGGTGCCATCAATCTCCTCTTTAGTCTAAGGTTAAAAGAAGGAAATCACCAACACATCCTTTTAACAGTAACTCTACCAGCAGGAATTTGTATGTTGTATTAGTTGTGAGTCATGCCATAAGTTCATAAATTCCAATAGTGATTGTAGGGATCTTACTGGTACAGGGAACATCAGAACCGTCACTAAAGGTAGTGGAAAGGTTCATAGTAAACTCCAAAATGACATGAAGAAAAAAAAAAAACAATGACACATACATATGTATTCATGGAAATTTGTTTAATTGCATGGTGTTGTAAAATAAAAATGAAGAAAAAAGTATTAACAATAAATACTTTCATTGAGGAAAAAAATAACTCCATTTGCAGCAATTAAACAAAAGTGAGTTATGAGAAAACACTCAGACATGCTTTAGAATGTTTTTGTTAGGAACTGTGAATTATCAGTAGGGTGTTTTTTATGTTTTATTTTTCATCTTTCTTTGGAAAAAGTCTGTTCTACTGACTCTGACTACTTTGGAAGGTGGGAAACACCTCCCCTCCCCCAAACACCCATCCAACAGACATCATTTTTTGGCAGACATACCCTGGGTATGTGGTGTACCAGAAATATATTATCTCTAAGTGGACTAGATTAATTTTACTCTCTCTTTTCACAGCGGGATTCTTTGAGTCTGTCTTTATCTATACAAAACCTAAGTCTTGCCTAAATTTCTATGTTCTTGCTATTATCAGTGCAGAGCACGAAGCATCTGCAGAGAGGGATTCTGCTCACCAATTTCTGTCCATGAACTATCAAAGAAGCAACAGATGACCATCTTAGACTTTAAGGTGGACACAAGTAAACAAGCAAATCTCTCCCTTCAAAAATTATGATCTCCTCTCTTGAGACAATAAGATAACTGAGATTGGACAGGACCTCAGGTAGTCTCTAGTGCAACCTCTTGCTTCAAATCTGGGTCAACTCTGACATCAGACCATTTTGTTCAGGTCTTTGCCCACTTGGATCTTTACAGACTCCAAGGATGGAGACTACACAACCTCTTTAAGCAATCTAGGAAAGACTTTTTCCTATTACCCAGTCAGAACATCTCCTGTTTCAATTTGCGACCACTATGTCTTGCCTCTGCAGTGCACTTCAGTAAATGAGTTTGGCCCTCTCTTCTCAGTCATGCCTTCTCAGGTATTGGGAGGCTTGAGCAAATTTACTGACTCTTCCATCACTACTAATCACTCACCCAAAACAGCCCCAACCATTGCAACCTCTTGTCTGCAAAAAGAAGTACAGTTACAGTTTATGCAAAATTTCATATAGTAATGGAACAGTCTGCTGCCCTGTGAGGGACGTTGAGCCAGGAGCAGAGGGTGACAGCATGGCAGGCAGGGGAGTGCCCTCACCAACAAGGGATCTGCCCCACACTACCTGAGGAAAAGCAGAGCAGGTCTGGTGGTGGCAGTCAGGGTCAGCCACAGCCCCGTGATACCCAGACAAGACTGTAGGCGCAGCATACCTTCGCAGGTTCAAAGTCAAGTCAATTCAGATAGTCCAGGACAGATGTAAGGATGGTCACAGGCATGTCTACAACACAGCTTAGGCAAGGACCAAGGGAAAGTGCTTAAGCAGGCCCCAAGGCACAGGACAAAAGTCTTCAGCTCAGTTCCTCACACAGATCTTCTCCAGCAGTCTGATCCACAGCAACTCATCTGCACCATAACAAAGCTGGCCTTGAGCACAGGCAGCCATAGCCCAGATGGGTAAAGGTTGCAAAGTCTGATCGGCTGCTCAGGGCCCTAAAAATAGCTTTGTGTTTCAAGTATTTTTCTTGCCTACCATGACTTGCTTGCTTTGCTGATGAATCTGTTACTCAAAGAATAAGGAAAGTATATGTTCATTTGAGTGATGTGCAGTGTGTTGAATGCCTTACGGGTTGTTTTACTGATGTCCTATGTACACAGATTATTTACATTTCTCTCACAAACAAGTGTGCAGTGGAGAAAATTGTATTCATTTGGTTTTGAAAACTCCAGGAGAAAATCAATTTTGTTGGTTATGCTTTGTCTGAATGGTCTCTCACCCTGCAATAGTTAAATAGCCATATATAAGTTTAATAAAGGAACCATT
Organism: Burhinus bistriatus; assembly: GCA_013397275.1. Classification (NCBI taxonomy): domain Eukaryota; kingdom Metazoa; phylum Chordata; class Aves; order Charadriiformes; family Burhinidae; genus Burhinus; species Burhinus bistriatus. The sequence continues at coordinate 94,044 of VYXH01000037.1, read as the reverse complement.
TCATTACCCCTTAAATGGAGGCTGAATTGCATTTTGAAGATTCTAACCCAAACTAATTTAAGTCACTTCTCGGCAGTTTGTGTCAGAAGAATAACAAAGTATGTTTCTTCAATGAATGATAAATCAAAGGATCTGGTAAGCCCTTTCATTTAATGTCCCAGCCAATACTTGTTTCCATTAGTCACTGAGGAATAAATGCTCCTTTTCAATTTATTAACACTTTAAAGTTATTACTCGTGCTAGCAAAGAGTGGCAACCTGCAAAGAGGGAATACGTAGTTATTTCGTATTCCAGCTTTGTTTTATTTCGTGGGTGTTAAAAAATCCAGAGAACTTGCAAAGTCAGAACATTATTTTTTCCTCTTAAAGTCTATTCATTCTTTGTGATAACATAAGTATCATGTTTTGCCCTAACTTCTATTTTAATGGCAAGCTAAGTTTTACTTCGAGGTGTGTTTGAAAAGGGGGAAAAAAAAAACCATCAAAAAACCCTCAGACCATGCAAGCTGATTTTGACATACTATGTTTCACATGGCATAGGAATTTCAAGTTAAAGGTTCTGAAAGATGAGTAAATCCTGTGTATGTTTTTGTGTACGTATATATGTTTCTAGAATTCCGCTGAGAGGGAGTTAGTTGACTAATGATTTAACCCTACATAGGAAGAATTTCAGTTTTTGTTTTCCCTCTAGAGGTAGTTTTTATGTAAAATTGAATGTTAGTTCAAGTCTTAATCTTGTCAGACTACGGTGTATTTTGAAAAATTAGCCATGAACTTCAAAGTAAATGCAACAGAAGATCTCTTGTTCTCTTTTCATGCTTACGTTGCCAACTGACTTGCTTCTGGGGGTTTTTTGGATTTGTAGTTTTTTAAATTTTGGTAAGTACTGGTTAAAGAGCAAAAATTATCTTCCTGTCCTGATTGTAATGACTCAACCAGTAGCATCAAAAAATTACACATAATATTTTCACTTAACAATAAATGATAAAAATAAGCACAAGACTAATTATGACAGTAAAGCCTAGACATATTTTGAAAAAACTAATTGAGTTTTTTCTAAGAATTTCTTTGTTTTTTATCGTGAAATAAACTTTTAATCTACACCGATGATAGCTTTAAACATCTTAATAATATTGAGTGGGATTCATTAAATCCAGCTGTCTTAAAATTAGCTATCTTGTCTAAGTTAATTATGTTGGCTCCCTCTGTAGACAGCAGAGAGATAGACCAACAAATTCAGAGCTTTGAGACAATTACATCCCAGTAACAGAAATACCTGTGATTGCCATGATGTTGCTTATACCTCTCCACTAATTACAGATAGAGCCTAAATAGCTTAATTTTGACCATCTGTGGTACATAAAAAGTGAAGCATAGTTAAGATTTCCTGGCACATTTATTTGGATCCTCTATGTTTTATGTCCAGTTCATTTAAACAAACAAACAAACAAACAAACAAATAAATCCATTGCAATAGGCTTTAACTAGAAACATGATGAGGACATATATGTTTTGATATTCAAACAATGTTCTTATGTCACTTTTATATGTATAAATGGAAAATTGAAAAAACAAAAAGGCAGTGTTTTCTTGTTCACAGGCTCATAAATGAAATTTCTCTGTAAAGCAAAAAATAAGCCTTCGCTTAGAATCAGTGACTGGAGTGAACACATAGGTCAACATCAATGAGAGCACAAAGTACCTTGTCACAGGTTGTTTCAGCAGAGATGAAGCTTTATGGTAGCTTTATTTTTTGTGTGTGTTTGTATGTGTCTTCATGAATAAAGTTTATCAGATCCGCAAGATATACTTAAGAAAAGTATTTCTTGATCTTGAATCAAAAAATTATGAAAATGTATAAAAAGACAAATGCACATAGAATTAAAATTGTTTGGAAAGTCTTAATTTATGTATATTCCAGACTTGTACTTTTTTTTCTTTTTTCGGCGTCCCTTTCTTCCTTTCTTCTAGAGATCAACATAAATTCACATTTCCATTAGAAATATTTTCTTTAGTCACATGAAAGATCTTCAAAAAACCCCTCTTCTGACCCACCACTTCATGCTACACTTGCTGATCATCATAGTTCTCTCTTGAGCACTGTTAAAAGGAGGCAAATAATTCTCCACTTGTACATGTCTGCAAGAAATGGAAAAAGAATAGTGACATAGAACAGTTAATAAATGATGATGTACTATACTGACTTACAAGTGAAGAAGTACACACAGCAAATAATAAGAAAAATAACGGTTAATATTTTTGTGTACCTTATGTTTTCCTGTTTTAACTTGTTTGTAATTTGAAGTATCTTTGGCAACTTATTGAACTCTGCAGTGTGTTGTTATGTATTATGAATTTGAATGAGTGTTTTCAACAATGAGACCTTCTGTAGTTGATACTAAACTCTGGTTCAATTGTGATGTCTCAACCGGATTATGTGGGATATTTCCTTTGTGCCCAAATTTATTTTCTAAACCTTCAGTAGCAAAGTTTGATTTTAAAAATACAGTAGAAAAAGAGAGATTTTACTTGTTACAATAATGTAAAAAAAAAAAAAAATCATATCATGGTCATTTATTCACTGATAGTGTGTATTGATGTCAGAAGAGCTATATGGATGTCTTCCAAAAATAAATTATGAGATATTTTTCCTTTAGAGTCTGAATATTTTTAAAATGCTAGAGTTCTCGAGGAACAGACTTTACTTTTTTCTTATTTTCTAGTATATTTTTACAACAGTTAAAAGTCAAGTAACCATAGTAGGTGATTATAGCTCTTAATTGGAGGCAATGGGAGAGATGAGACACCTGAAGGTTTTATTAGAGCTTTAGAGAATACAATCCATTCAAAAGGAGAAAAAAAAAACTTGACACCACCTCCCAATTCTCTAAAGTCCTCACGGATGTACACGGTGTAGTAGGTTCCAGTACCAGAGTAAAAAGACTTTATAAAAAAAGCCCTGAGAATAGAGTAGTTGTTGCTGAGGTGAGATTAAGCTATATTTACATAGCTGTGTCATTAAGTCATTAAGATCACATTCTTTCTTAGCCAAACAAGCAAATCAGTATCTAAAATGTGCTTTCTGAAATGAATTAAGTTAATAATATAACCAGTAGGAAATAATTCTGGATTTAACCTAATTCTCTCATCCTTCTTACACAAACTGAATTGCTGACTTTTAAAAATGTAAGACAGGAAATACATACAGAGAATTTTAAAATATTTACTCATTATAGAAACATGATAATCTACAGTACTGTTCCAGACATGGAAACAATAAATTTCTAAACAGCTCTTCTTACCCTGGGCTCACCAGAGTGACATTGGCTTTTCAGCGTTTTTGTCATTTCACGAGTAGGTTGTGGTTGAAGTTTTATATGCTTTTATTGTCCTGGTGATCTTGTGAAAACATCTGATAGCAGCCAATAGAAAAATGAAAAATTCAGAGATGCAAAGATATGAGTTGGGACATTTATAACAGTTAGCAAAAGGAGTAGGGTTCCACAGTACAACATGGCCTGGTTTGTTAAGAAATTCAGGTTTAAACACTCCCATGCATCCTTCTATCTGTGAGTTGTGTCAACTGTACTTTCATCAAATTTTACTGAGGTGTAGAGAAGTGTAGAGAAGTAGGTGTAGTGAAGTCAAGATACTTCAAAGCTTTGAAGTGTCTACAGATTCCAGGAAAACTGCTTATCTTGGAGAAAGAAGAAAAGTTGAAGCTATTATCCCCATTGGGATTTACTCCGTATCATATTTTAGAATGACAACATAATTTAAGTTAGAAGGGACTTCTGGTGTTTTGTGTTTGTCAATCTGAAGAATCCTAGCCTACTTCCTTACTCTTTGTGCAGAAGTCATTTCAAACCTTTCATCAGTTTCATTGATGGTGTTTGGACCTTTTCAAGTTCTACTTTAGCCTTTTTGAAACAAAAGGACAAGAACTGCACACTATGTTTGAGGTGTATAGACATGTATAGACACGACGATTTTATGTATTTGTTTTATTCTTTATTCCTTTCCTGCTAATTCATAACACTTGTTTTGCTTGTTTTGGTCCCTGCTGAATATTAAGATCATGTTTCATGGAGACATCTTCTGTACCAAAACTCCAGGTAATGGTTAATCATAGAAAACTATTAGTAGAAGACTATAGATCTAGAGAAAACAAGGGTTTATTAATTCTGTTCGTGAACTTGATGTCTAGAGCTGGGCAGCACTTCTTCAAGTCTGTGTCTTGGTTTCTATCGCTATAGAGTAGTATTTAATTGGTGACCTATAATTCATACTGAAAAAAAAAAATAAAGCAGCAAGGTCTTCAGATGTTTTCCCTATATAAAAAGACAATATGTGACAATTTTTGTCACTTTTCTCTAAAACTTTTTGGAAGGAAAAAGTGGATCCACTCTTTTGTATTTTAAAGATTCTGAGACTAATTTGAAATCACATTTACTGCACAGCCAAAGAAGTGGAAGATCAATATTTGAAATGTATTCTTTGAAGGCTTAACAGTAAGATATTACTTCATAGGCAGTTCCAGTATGCTTTTATATACACATACACTCATTTTCATCATCGACCAAAAAGATTCCCAGATGAATCATGCCAGGCAAATCCTGCTGTTCAAACTCCTTTCCATTAATCCTAACCTGCAGACAAATATGCAAGAGGGCTGAGATTTGGAGACTGCATAAAGGATTACCTTTCACTTGCCCTTATGTTTTGGGGTGTTTGCATATGCTAGAAAGGGCTCTTCACTCTGCAGACAACTTCCCTAAGAATTCATTTCTCAAGCTTCTTGATTCTTGATTCAAGGTCCTTGATTCTACCAGAAGCAAAATATATTGTGGGGAAATATGTGCATGCAACTTCTAGAATATGTTTAAAGCAAATAACAGAAAATGAGGCAGAGGGGGAATACAGGGATATTATAGCAGTTTTACAATGAAACAAAGAGTAGTGAAAGAGTAATAAACGTGGATTTTTCAAAATAAAAAAAATAAATCTTTTGACTAGATTGAGAACATTTTCTGAAATCCAAATTTCCAACAAGTTTCTACCTACACAGTCTTCAGTATCTCACCTGCTCAAACCTGGGACTCAGAGAATGAACTATATTAACTCATACCTTCCTTATGCACTTCAACACAGCAGACAAAATTCTGTAATTTGGTTTTATGCAGCATTGTTCAGGACAAATGAAAATGTCCCCTGTTAGGCTCCCTAACCAAATAAACTTCTTGTTTCCTGAGTAATGATAAAGAATTGCAAAGTGTAGTCCTTTCCTGGAACATGTTCCTCCTTCAGCTAGGTACCATTTGCAAGCTGATTTTCACAAATGTGTCTTCTTTGCGTCTGATGTTAGGTCTGTTTCTTTCACACTCAAGAGAACTGAAGAAAGTAGAAAGGAAATATACATGCCATAAAACATATTTTATTTTGAATGATTTTTCACTTGCAGCAAATACAGAGGTTTTTTTTTAATACCGCATAAAGTAGCTCCTTCCTTTTTTTTTTTTGACTTTTCTGTACTTTAGTATTAGTGATTCTTGCAGTCAGGGGTTTATTTAGTCAGTGAACCTAGATATTTTTATTGAACTTTCAAGTAGCTTTGCCACATTTGTTTATTTCATATATGACATTTTCACCTTTTCATGGGAAATTCAAGTTATAGTTAGGGGATGAAGCCTAAATTTAAAGATATTTTATGTTATTTCAGCTACTTATATAAAATCTGGTTTTACATTTCTGTTAATTTCAGTGGAGCTAAGCATATGAGCTCCGAGCTCCTAACCAAACCCATAAGTGTTACTGTACATACAGCCAAAAGAAAAAAAAAAAGTCAATGTCGTTAACAGATTGTGTAATCACAGTTTATCTTTAAATGTTTATGCACAAAGGATCTATGTGTATTAAGTTGCACAAATAACCTTACTTTAATAATTTCCTAGCTTGAATTCTTTTACTTAGCAGTCTTAAAGTCCTTAATAAGTTTGTATTTAATAATGGAATTCATTGAAATGTCACCAGCTTTTTGGAGGCAGTTTCTCTCAGTGAGTTTAAAAGTCTGATCGTTTATACTGAAGAATGAAATGACTGCATTGTCTTGAAATTAGCCCAGCAGAAAATATTTAGTATTATAGGACCAGTACATTGACTTGATAACATGAGTTAAAAATCACCTTCCATGTGATATATATAGTACATATTTGAATATTTAGAAGAATGATGGAGCATTTCATCACTTATGATACCAGTTGATAGTATGTGTCAAAGGCAAGCAAAGAACGGGCCAAAATTATTCTGAGTAAAGTATGTGAGATTTACTTCTGCTTGAAAGTATGTGGAAATTAACATTTGGAAGGGGAAAACACTCTTCTTCTGCTATGACAGTAATCAAAATCTAACTGAGAAGTCTGACATTTTCATGATTGCAATTACTGGATATTTGATATCTGCTCCATTAATGTAGGATAACAGAAGAGCGCAAAGTGTATTGTAAAAATTTTGTATAGATTTATTTTAAAATGAAACTTGACCAACTTTTCGTGAGAACTTAACAGAAATAAGAAAAAGTAAGTTTGACTTTTCTGGTAAAAAAACAAACAAACTGAATTAATTTCTGAACAAAAAAATCTGTGTGATTAATTTTGGTTTCTTCTTTCACTTAAGATAAGCACATGACAGTACAAAATATTGTTTTATCAATTTGAAAAGAGCATCGTGGACATCTCATAACCATCTCATTTATTTGTATAGAACTGTATTATTATACTATTTTTTAATACATAGGAAACATTCTATTGTTTTAGTTGGAGATATAAACATTATCTGATGTCAGAAGGTAATGGTTATTTTTGTTAGATCCTTACTGTGTTTTTGTCTATATGGGTGTGTTACGTACACAGAAGGCTTTCTGAAGCTAGAGCTGTGAGGGATGCCACCTAATACTACTGAAGTCCATAAAACACTCTGTATGGTCCTCGGGCACTGAAATGTATACTCCCAAGGGACTCAAATTTTGAAGACGCATTTCTAATTCAGATCTGCTTCCTCCCATTTTTCTTTATCACGTGGATATTTCTGAGCTTCTTTAGTCTTCCAGCAAAGCCCTAGAAAACAGATACTATTTGACTTTTGGTATTCTTCCTCCACTTTTTGCTGTTACCAGTACCATGTAATATTTTTTTCTTATTCATATGGGATGTGCACTCCAGCCCATGGTTGCATGGGATACTACTCTAGCACATCACAATGAAGCAGCAGGAGGAGGATAATAATTTTTGATGACAGATGAGATGAGGAGGATGGATTACCTCAAAGAAGATGCAGGTTTGAGAGCATTTCAACTGCATGTCATGGCTTTGGACTTTTTTCTTAAAGATAGAAAATCACCTTCACCGGTTTCCCATTCTGGAAATGGAGATCTGGCATTATCCATGTACTAGCCATGAGAGAGTTAGCTAGGCTGCCAAATGTTAATTAAATGCAAATATAATCATTCAAATCCTTTTGCCTGTTTTTATCCAGTGTTTGTGACTATGTTGGAAAGCAATTTTATTGACCCTGGCCCTTACTTTATACTTACAGAAAAGAAACTAGATTTTCTTTGTGACTATATTCGGAGGACATGAAAAGCTGAGCTGAAAAAAATCTGAATGCATGGTTCATTCTGGCATACTCAATCATAGTGAAACAATTTTTAAACAACTTATTTATAATTCTGAAGCAGTTCCATCCCATCCCCAGGAAAACAGGGTTGGGGAATCTTCTATAACTATGTGATAAGATCAATATTGATACAGTATTAAAAGAAGCTCATAAAAGCAATAATCTTTTTTATACAGCTTTAAAGATGTCTTGGAGATTAAAACCAGTATATTTTGCCATGCTTACTCAGGAATTTTTCTACGTTAGGCAGCCTTAAATAGATAACAGTCCCTGAGCATAAAATTGAATGATGTTTCTCTTTTGCTTTACAGTGTCTGTACAGGGAGGAAAGCTTTCAATATGTGTGTATTCTCTGAGTGATACACAGTTCTTCCAACATAGATTTCAAATACATACATAGATAAATATGTGCCTTTGTTTGTGGTTATCTTTTAATATATATATATGAGCTGAAAGATAAAGACAGTAATAATTTGGAGTTTTCAGCAGCAAAATCTAAAATATACTATCCCCTACACAAAATCATTTTTGGCTATTTACAGATCTCTAAGTGGTCATTTTCTCAAATGTCATGATTTAGCAGCATCTTCCATACACAGATATTTGAGAAAGCTATGAAATTTACACTTACAGTAGAAAAAAACTGTGAGGTAACAATGAATATATTTATAGATTTCAGAGGTGCTATATCAGTATGGAATTGGGATATAATTCAGAATGTCAATATTTCTTATAAATATTCCTTAACTTCTCATCAAGAATCCTTTTTCTTCTTTTACTCAATAACTACTGGAATAAATAGAATAGTATTATATAAGTACCCCTAAAATGAAACCCATATATATAAAGTTTGGCATTGGAGTTAGAGTTTGTCCCTGTTGACTATGGAAGGTTATGCAATCTCTAATACCTCCTACGTGCCTAATTCAGCCAGACTCATTTGAAATTCTTTAAAAGCATTCACCTTATTTATAGTTTGACCCAGATCCTAGTCATGTTACTGAGCATGTTACTGATATAGGAGATGGAAATATCCTTATAGAACAAAACCAAACAAAAATTATGAAACAAATACCAAAAATATACTATGAAAGATGGGGTACAAAATAATTCAATAGAAATGTTTCATTTTAATAAAATCAGTATTTTATTTCTGAAAAAAAAATACACATTCAATACTCTTGGAGTTTTGTTGGTAGTCTTGCGAGAAAAGCTTAATATCAGAAAACTTGGTTGGATTTAGAATTAAATCCTTAATAAATTCCAGCTCTATGGATATTATTTCTCCATGAAGTGAATAACACCTTCTCGTTAATACTAAAGAATATACTAAGTGCTGAAATTTCTATGACATTCCTCATATTATTTCATGGATACCACTGAAGCTGTGCAGATTTATATTGGCCAAAAGCTCATTTATTATTCTTTAAAAGACAACTTGCATGTGTAAGTGAAATGCAGAAATGATGAATGAGACTGTGAGTTCAAGAGTAGCTGAATTTTACCTAGTAAGAATATTGTCTCATCACTGACAGCAAGGCTGTGTTCATTTACTAAAACATGAAAGCAACCCCTTTCTTTCCTTGGGTCTGTATTTATATTATCTTGTGTTCTTACACCAATTTTTAATTGTATTTGGAAGAATGCAGCAAGTTTATACAGCTTTTTATACAGTGGACAAAAATGGCATGGTCAAGGTATGTGAATACAGGTCACAGTTACTCATCAAATTCAGTAACTTCAGTTCTTTATGACTAATTCATTTTTGACTTCTCAATTTCTCAGTGAGGTGCACATGGAGACAGAAGTGACTAGTGAAATTTTCTTTAGAATTTACCCTTTCACACAGACAAGCAGTTTCAAATGTTGTGTATTTAAATTGCTTTCTTTTTCTTTTTTAATATCTGTATGCTGATGAGAAGTGGAGAAGAATGAAAGCTTCTTACAAATTTTTCAAGAAATCTTTAGCTGAAACTACATGCAACATAGCAAAGAAAAAGGAGTTTAGGATTCATAAATAATCAAAACAGTAAAATTTCAGACAGTTGAATAGAAGTGAAGTTTTCTTCCATGAAGAAACACCGTCCTAGAGGGCAGCAGGATTTTTTTCTCTAATAAATGAGCCACAGACAAGGAAGAATGTGAATATTTAATACTATATCTTGCTACACAATAAAAAGTAAAAAATGGATGTGTATTTGATCAAAGAATGTGTTGTTAAGTTGTTGCTGTTACTACCCCTGAAAAGTATAGAGTTCAAGTGTATCTGGGTTTTGTGAATAAGTAGTGTAGTTATAATACATGTACAGAATTTACTGGAATGTAAATTCTTAAGGAATGTAGGAGTTTATTGGTAGAATCGTTTTATTTGTGGCATGTTTCCCAAATTTAGAAATAAACCAGAACTTTTGTGATAATTTGGTTTGACCTATTGCATAATGTGACAGGGAATTCTAGTTGAAGAAAAAATGAATAAAGTTCATATTCCCTGCAGAAAATGAACATGTTCTTTCAAATTATATTTAATTTCTCTCAAGGCTTGAAGTAACAGAAAATTCATTTTATTCCTTGATAAATTATTCCAGTTGTGTGATCACTCCCTCTCTTTAAAAGTTGGCACATTATCATTAACCTGAGTAAATTTTTGCAGTGTAAATTTTAAAAATTATTTTTGTGATGCTCTTTTTCCCAGATTAAAAAGCTAAATAGTCTCAGAAATCTCATTTCTACATCTACATACACAAAAGGAGACCATAAATCACCTCTAAATTTTAACTTCTTTATTGGGAGGGAAGATTTTGACAATTTCTTTCCTTTTCCAACCCTGACCAGAGAAGATTAGGAGACTGTACATTTTAGGTAATACATGCAAAGAAGAAAGTAGTATTTGTCTTTCATGTCTACGATTTTTAGATGTGTCCGAATTTTCTCAGATGAGTTCCTAAAAAAAAAGAGAAGTGAATTTTAAAAAACAAGCAGCAGCATTTATATGCATCAACTCCATTCAGGATAAGACTCTAATTACTTGTAGTCTGCTCCAGAGTTACACTGGCCCTGTTCCATGATTGATTTCATTGCCATTTACACACTAATAAACAGACACTGACTTGAGACTTTTGGAAAACTTTCCTGTGCTATATTCTAAGCACAGGTTTAAAACACCTGGTTGTTTTCAGTGGAAACGGGGAGGGAGGGAAACTAAAAAAAAAGGTTTATTTATTTGCAATGCAATCATGTGCTTGTTGTTAGCAATAGTCAAAATCAGATATTTCGGAAAAAGAAGAAAAAGATCTATAGCCTTCATCTATTTGTGTATTATATATGTTTGCATGTAAAGATGAAGTTAGGAAGGAAAAGGAAAGGGAAAGTTGGAAGATTAAAGATGTCACTTTATGAACCTGGGAAGAAATCAAATGTGGGAAGATCATTTCACCAGCTGAAAGGTGAAACATACGTGCTGGAATTGTACCTTGTGGTGCCTACTGGGGAGAAGTGTACCAGAGGGAAAACCTGCCCCACTAACACTTGTGGCAAAATTCCTGTTAACTTCATCAGAGTATGGACTTCAGTCTGTGTGTAAAATGTGTTTTACTCTTTCACAGGATGCAAAGATGGGAGTCATCTAACATACCTCACCTTCCCCAAGGTAACCCAAATACATTAACAGCTGCAGTGTAACATGAAAACAGGTGGTACAACACAGTACCTCATAGTTAATAGAGTGTTTTATAGAACATTTGTCCAGTCACAGGTTCACAGCTCTGTATTGTTGTCATGAGCCATGAATTTCACAAGAAGAGATCAGTACTAGCTTAATCGCACATTTGTCTCAACAATTTTTTGATGCCTTAAAAATATTTTACTAGTACCAACCCTCCTCATCTCCGCATTCCAGAACAGCATTTGGTTTTCAAAATATGGCGAAGTAAAGATGGGCTTGCTTTCCTTAGTTACACAAATGTATGAAAATTAAACAGGTATACAAACCACAGAGATAAGAATGGCAAAGGTAAAAAAGGGAAGTACAGGAAGAGTAGAAAATGGAACAGAAAGAGGAATTTCTATATCTCTTCATTTTTTATTCTTGTCTACTGATACCAAATTGCTATTCCTTGTTTAAGTGATATCCTGCAATTTATAGTATGACCAGCCTATTTCTCAAATAGCCATTTTTTTCTTAGATATCACGTGCTTCTTTTCTTTTATGAAACCTATAATGAATGAAATTGCTGAATTTGATGGTCAATATACAAACCAAAGCTTAAGCTGAATTGAGTCTAAAAGGGGCAGAATATATCCTAAAGAGCTGTGCTCAGAGTTCGAGCTACTCTCACTAGTTCTGCAGAAGAGATGAAACACAGTACCTCCATTAAGCTAAACCAAAACAAAATTGTAGGACAGTCTCTCTGACCCAAGGGCAGCTGTTCACTCAGAACTCTGAAATGCTGATATTTTTCATAATTTAGTTTCTTTTACATTATTCTTTTTACTCCACCAGAAGCTTGTGATTATGTGATGATGATTGCTAACTACAGTGGCAACCCTCCCATTGAGTGGGATTTACTCCTAGGCTCTTATTTGTGTCTCTGTGCAGTCTGGAATTTTTTCAGAATATGTCATGCTTGAATAGTGCTGTGTAACTGAATGTGCTTCAAAGTTATGATTAAAAAAGAGAAAAAGAACCTTAATGTCACACATCTTAGTATTCAACTAAGTAAGGTAGCTAGCAAAATTAGACAAAATTAAGTATATACTTTTTTTTTTTTTCCAAAATATGATGTTAAAAGAAAACATTATAGGATTTTATTTTGGTGCATGGCAGAGCAAGAAAATCCAGGATTTGATATTCCTTAAAGCTAATTTTTGTTTCATTAGTTGAAACAGGTACTTCACTCTCTACAACTAACAAAGGTTATTTTCTTTGAATTCTGTCTGAGGACCCATCATAAGGCATAAGGATAAATATAAACAACAGAAAACATAGCAGGTGTAATTATTCTGCGTGTCAATTTATGTTTTCACAAGGTCAATACTTTCAGAGTACTGGAACACCGGTATGTTTTTGTTGTAGATTTCTACTTAGTAAAGATCCATTTAAACATTACTCTTAAGTCAAAATAGTTACCAGAACATCAAGTCCCACCTGCTTTTGCCAATGAAAATTCAACTGGCTGATGTAATTATTCAATCTAAACATTGTTTCAGCTCATGTGGTCAGTTTTATGTAGATAAGTGGAATTAATATTCTGCATAAACTCTTGAGCGATCCACTTGAAATGTGGAGTTATCTTGCATGATACCTCTGAGAAATTTAGTTTCCCAGATAAATAACAAAGGAGTTAACAATTCTGAGAAAGACTGGGAAATACAATCACTCTTGTTAGGATTGACTTGCCAGCAGCTTTTATGATGCCAGCTTTATGAATAATTTATTTTCTTCTCTTTTTTTTTTTTAATTTATTTTTCTTTTTTGGGCATTTTTTTTGTTACAGTAGTAAAAATATGTGAGCAAACAAGACCCTGTCATTGCATCAAGGTCACTGGTTTGCGAAATACTGAACAAACAATGATAAAACTTTGACAAACACTTATAATTTCAACAAAATCCTGTTATTTTCTGAAATGTGTTAACAAGTTATATATTTCAATATTTATGAAATGAACTGTTGTACTTATACCAAATGCAATACATGATATGTGTATTTCTTTCTCAAGAACTGGGGGAACTAAAGGAGGCTTAAGTATCGTTTCAGAAATAAGCAACTGTTTGCAGAATCAAAAAAACCCCAACCCAACAACAACCAACAATCAACCAAACAACAACAAAAACAAACCCCACACCCTTCGTATTAATGAAGAAATGAATCTTTTTAATAGTATTATTATCTTGAACATCAAAGTTACCTATAGATATTATATCTATGGCTAAGTACGAAGTTGTATGAAAGTGTTTTCTTTGACAAACTTTGAATTTTCTGTTCTTTTTACCGCATATAATCTTTTTAAATTCTAAGAGGGCAAAACACTATTTACTTTCTGTGATTTAATTTTGGTGTATTATTTGTTTCCTTTTAAGGGAAATATTACCAATTCCTTTCAGTTTGTTGTCTGCACTTGTTGAATTTTTTATTTATGCCTATTTGATGAAGGGATGGCCAATGTTTCATGCTACATTCATAGAATCATAGAATCATTTAGGTTGGAAAAGGCCTTTAAGATCATCCAGTCCAACCATTGACCCTACTCTACCAGGTCTGCCATTAAACCATGTCTCCAAGCACCACATCTACATGACTTTTAAACACGTGTAGGGATGGGGACTCAACCACCTCCCTGGGCAGCCTGTTCCAATGTTTGATAACTCTTTCAGTGAAAAATTTTTTCCTAATGTCCAGCCTAAACCTCCCCTGGCGCAACTTGAACCCGTTTCCTCTTGTCCTATTGCTAGTTACTTTGGAGAAGAGACCAGCACCCATCTCATTACAACCTCCTTTCAGGTAATTGTAGAGAGCAATAAGGTCTCCCCTCAACCTTCTCTTCTCCAGACTAAACAATCAAAATTCCAGGTAAAATAACCCAAAGGGTTTATACAAAAGACCATTATGACCTTAGTTTTAGTCTCAACAATTAAATTCTGGATTTTTTAAATTATGTTTTTAAGAGAGAATTAAGAGTTACATATCTCTTTAAGGTGTTAACAGAGATAGCTTTGTGTACAGATGAAAATTTCATGCCTGAAAATGTACCCCTCTTCAAAGGAAAGATCTAGTGGATTTCAGCCTACATTGTAATGTCAGACACAAAGCCTAAGAAAGTGTTTCATTTGAATTATTTTTGACTTTTAATTTTTATCAGTTTGAATGAACTTATATTTATCTTTATTTTTGTTGTTTTAAGGTCAATGATAGATTCCAATTAAGGTCAGAGTAAACATTTTGTGAAAAAAAGTTATTCATTCACAATAGCTGAACATATATGGAGGAACCTATACATATTTTTTCTCTGCATGGTAATGGCTAGATTTTCACAGAGAAATGTGTTGCTTTTAAAATTAGTTTAAACAAGAAAATATATTTTTTTGTATGTAATTCATTTTGGGATATCATGGTAATGATTTCTATATTGTGAGTTGCCTGTTTCAAGAGTAAATCTAAATCAGATGTAACTGGCCTTCAGATTTTTTAACATAAAACCTTGCTGCTTGAGTATGTGTGTATTGTTAATCATATTAATATGACTTTTTAAGACGTGCCATCATGAAGGATGTCACCCTTTCTCCCTAATACTTGAATCATGGCTCTATCTTGCAGCTCCTCCTAATGGCAATAAAGACACAAAGAGTATATCTGCAGATCCATACTTGTTATTTTGTTTAAATTTGCCAGTCAATGCATTTTTAATATTGAATGAAAATCCTTTTCAAAGGGCAGAAATTGAGACAAGAAGGGCCAGTGGTAATTCTGATGCCTATTACATCTTATAACAGGCCATAGATGTATACGTACCAGCTTGTGAGATGGGGTTTCTTGGAGAAACATTGGTAACAGGTCCTCGAAGGCAGTCAATGGTAACAGGCAGCCTGCACTCAAGTTGGGTTCAGGGAAGTTCAGACAGCTCTTTTCTGAGCTGTGGGCACCCCACATCCCATGGACATGGATGTGCAGAACTGAATTAGATCCCTGTCTAAAGTTTCAGCAGAAGGTATATTAAAATGTGGGTGGCTAGGAAGATAAATTGTCCCTTACCCAACTTCATACAAGGTGCTAGAAGAGGATTTCTTCTAAGCATAGCTAACTGGGATACAAAAAATGTAGCCCAATCTATATCAAATCTACAGTTCAGAGTCTTACTGGTTGGTTAGTTATAACTATAAAAACATTTTTTACATTTCTGACCAGTGTAAGGATAACAGAAGTGCACATAAAGCAAAATAGTAATTTTTACAATGTGACTTACCTCTTTTGCAAAAGCAATTTACATTATTGCAAATTACTAGTATCCACAATAAAACTGTGCCAAGAGAGGGATAACAAAAAAGTCTTTGTCTGTAGATTTTTATCTACTAAGAGACTACATTCTTTCAGCATTATCGTTACGTGGTTGAAGATATTGAGATCATGATTGGCAAATAATTTTAAGAGCATGAAAATATAAACTCTACATTTAAAAACAAGTTAAAACTGAAATAAAAATCTAAACTCACTACCCTTCTCTTTATAATACATCTCCCAAAAGAAAAAACCTTTATGCAGATGGAGAGAACGGTGCAAATATATTACTGTGAAATTTATTAAAAATGGTTAACATAGATCTTTGAGGATGCTTTCTGCTGGGTTTTTTCCCCCCTGAGAAACATATATTTTTCTCAATTTGGATGAAATGTTCAAACAAGCCAGCTAGCTTCATAAAATGCTAGCTAGCAGACTTTGAGTCCCAGAGTGACCATCTATATCATCTGTAATGAAAAGAGTGAGGTTTATTAGATTAGAGATTATGTACTTTACACACATCTTTTTCCCTCCTTAGCTTTTCTTTTTTCCTTTTAAAAATTGCAAGCATATTAACATATGCTTGCAATATATTTTCTTTCATTTATGTAGGTGAATATATTGCATGAGTAGATCAGGGATGTTTTGCCAAGAAAGGTAGACTGTGTAAGACTGGTGACGCTAATGGGAACATACAGCTTCTTTACAATTAGTGATATATCCTATTTTTTCTTTTTGGGTACTTTCTTAAAACACTTCATAGAATTGTCATGCAATTTGATCTTTTGTAGGTTTGTTTCTGCTGACCAGGAACCAGCTTTTGCATTCCATTGTCTTGAATGATCATTACTTATAAGGCAATGGAGTTGTGATCTAGAAAAATAGGAACCAAAACTAGTGTGGTAAACTAATTTCATGTAATTCAGCACACATTTTAAATCAAGAAAAGCCTAACAAAGAGCTACTTAACTCTTTTCTATTTTCTGTGACCTTTTGAAATGATGAAATTATGTGAAATATTTCTTGTATTGTCATAAAAAATGAGAAGTTTAGATCAGAAACATCAATTTTTTTTAAAAAAAATATTAGGCAATTCCCAAGACCCTTGTGAAACTAACAAAAAAACTTCATTGACTTCTCAGTACGGAAGTTTCTATGTGAAACAAATGGTGTCTTTGTACTAAAATGCTACTTTAGGAAGCTTAATTTGTTGCAAATCAGACTAAATTAGAGCTTAAAATGAGAACATTGCTACCTTGCACTTCACGTAACAATGCTGCATCCTAACAGTGTGTAAGCCATCACAAGATTTAGAGCTCAGCTCAATCAGGGACAACAAAATTAGAAATAAATAGAGTAGGATCAATACAAAGTGTTGTCTGGCATAATGAAACAACCCTTAGGTAGAAAATCTATTTTATTTCTCTCTCAGCAGCTGTACTCTTTGTAAATCTCTGACCTAGTCCAGTACACAGTATGGTTATTTATTTTACTGAGAAAAAACATGGAATTACATGTTTTATATTACAGAAATATTATTTTGTTGATTAATAAAGTGGTTAAACAATTTAGTTTTTATTTTTAAAGGTACTTGTATTAACACTGCTGTGATTTAATACAACATTAAGAATTACCTTGTATTTTACACTGTTACAACAATCAATGCTTAGCAGGAAATGTCATCCACCGTGCTTTTATGTAACATCAAAATTTGTGCCAGATGTTGTTGAGCCATTCTAATAATGACAGAAATAAAAAACATTCCTTATATGACTGAACACTCAGTATCTGGGGTGGAATGTTCAGTGCTTATTCCTTTCTTTTCTTTATTATTTATGTCAAGGCCTAAGGAGAGACTTGTCTGTCTATATTGGGATTTTTAATTTAGAAATGTGCCCCCCTTATGTCTCTTTCTGCCTCTCAGTGCCTCCCTAGGTGCTGAAAATTCTGCTCTGCACATGCC
The DNA here is from genome assembly GCA_013397275.1 of Burhinus bistriatus. NCBI lineage: Eukaryota > Metazoa > Chordata > Aves > Charadriiformes > Burhinidae > Burhinus > Burhinus bistriatus. Next base: position 76,423 of record VYXH01000037.1, on the reverse strand, counting down.
CACAAGTAACTTAGTCAATAGTTGGGGATACAGACCATGATTTCAAATCTATTTTTTGGGTACTAGGGTGTTCTCAACACCTTCAGCTGTTCTTAAGGGGATGAACTCGGCAGTCTTACCAGAGTGCTATTGACTGCCACTGTAACTGCACTATCAGACATCTTTAAAACTTGTGGGGATGCTCCTCTCCCATTTATATAATATACTAATGTGAGAAGCTTTCTTCAATTTTCTCTCCTGCCAGAAGGCAATTAAAGCTTAACTCACCCAAGAGTACTGTATTCACCAAGCTGTACTAAATTTTAGCATCCTACACCACAAAAACACAGCATGGTTAAGGTTGGAAGGGACCTCTGAAAGACATCTGGTCCAACCCACCTGCTCTAGCAGGGCCACCTAAAGCCGATTGCTCAGGTCCATGTCTAGATTTGTTTTTTTAATACCTCCAAAGAGACTCCATGGTCTCCCTGGACAACTTGTACCAGTGCTCAGTCACTGTCACAGTAAAAATCTGCTTCCTAATGTTTAGAGGGAACCTCCTGTGTTTCAGTTCGTGCCCATTGCCTATTGTCCTGTCACTGGACACAATGGAAAAGAAGAGCCTGTCTATTTCCTCTATGCACCCTCCCTTCAGCTACTTATATCCATTGATAAGATCCCCTCTTGAGCCTTCTCTTCTCCAGGCTAAACAGTCCAGCTCTCTCAGCCTTCCCTCATAGGAGAGATGCTCCAGTCCCTTCATCATCTTCGAGGCCATTTGTTGGACTCTCTGCAGTATGTCTGTGTCTCTCTTGTATGGGCGAGCCCAGGGCTGGACACAGCACTCCAGGTATGGCCTCAACAATGTTAAGCAGAGGGGAGGGATCCCTTCACTTGACACGCTGGCTTAATGCTGCCCAGGATATCATTAACCTTCTTTGACACAAGGGTTCATGTTCAACTTGGTGTCCACAAGGACACACAGGCTTTTTT
>VYXH01000037.1:28235-75408 GCA_013397275.1 Burhinus bistriatus | reverse complement strand
TTTTTTTTTTTTTAATATGGTATAGCTGTCTTTCCATTTCAAATCCCATGAGGTGGCAGGAATTGTATTCAGGTTTCTTATAACACCTGCGAGCACTTAAAGCTCTGCAGTGTTTTAGTCAAAGGGAAAATAGTAAAATGGAAAGGAAGAAGTACAACTTGACCAAAAAAACCCCAAACTAAAACCAAACAAAAAAAGGACATGAGTTATATGTTTCCAAACACACAAAAGGCATGTAATACCACAGAGTTCAGAGTTTGAAATATGTCTTATTTCCTTTTGACTAGCTCTAGAAACTTTATAGTATATTCTGTATCCTGTGGCATCTTGTTCCAAGTGTGGGCTATTCTAGATACTGTTCAGAGTTGTCTGAATCCAGAAATTTCATAGCTCATGTACTCAGATAATACATGTTTTGAATAAAGTTCCAAGGGCAAGATATTTCAAAATAGGATGTTGCATCACTACCACATTGATACATTAATCCTTTTCTTAGAATTACTTTATAGAGCTTAAATAAATCATTAAAAGCTTGTCATTTATGGCTCGGGGCTGCCATAATACCCATATTACAAAATCTGCTCATGGGGGGAAAAGACGACCTTCTTTATTGTTAATTCTTTTCTCCAGTAAAATTATGAACAGGTCTTGAGCCAGCCACAAAACACAGCCAGTCAAATTCCCCTTAACACCACCAATAGCTGAAATAAGAGCAAGGAACAATATCTTTTGGAAGATTTTTTAAGGTTTTGATAGTAATTAATCTTTCTCCTGCTGAAGCAGTTTCAATTTCTTATTGCTTCAAATGTGACTATTTTAATATTCAGGCTGCTGTTGTTCAGAAGTCTAGAATGTTCAAGTTACGTGTATTTGTTAGATTGGTAGCACTAAGAATCTATCTAGCAAGTCAAAAAAGATAGTTTCTTAAAGAGAATTGAGGACAAGTATGAATTGAGTATGATTGCTATAGGTGTTTGTCATGTTGGTTACTTAACATACAACAATATTATCCTGAACTTTGTAAATATGAAATTTTAGACCTCAAACTACCAAAACAGATGATAAATTCACATCCAAGACTACAAAAGACAGTTTTCATGTACTTGTTCTAACATTTTGAGCTGTGTTTCAGTAAAAGTACGTGCTTTAAGTAGTTCCTATTCAATAAAAATTACATAACTGTATTATCCTCAAAAAATTTTTTGCCAAAACAATCAAACCACAATCATATACATTTTAAGTTCTGATTTGGTCTAATAATTGGCTGTAATTTTTTTATTTTTTTTAACTCTATATAAATTCTATATCTTTCACTATGTAATCTAACAAATCTGGATGCATTTTAATCCTTACTGCAAATATGAAGATTGGAAAGCAATGAGATCTGATGCTTCCAGTTTCAGATATTAAGAGCAGAAAGTAGTATGACCAGCTGCATCAAATTTATTTTATTCTGCTCTTTGCAGAGTCATTAAAAAAGAGAAGAAACAGTGCCTCGTGACTGTTTCAGCTATAGATTTGTGATGACATAATACTACTGTAACACCTCAGCTGCGGGTGAGAATGGAAACCATCTGCCTAATTCTTATTCTCTTAGCAAAAGCCCCCTGAGATATCACCTCTCCCTCAGCTACTCAGAAACAGGTCATTAATTTCTCTGACTTCTCAGCCACCATCTGTTAAGAAATTTTATCTGTTTGTCTGTCTGCTTGCCTATTTGCCTTTCTTCCATGGAACTGGAAAGACAGGAAAAAACAATAAACAAAGTTTTTCAGAGCTATCTCAAAAATATTTTACCAGAAATTAGAAATCTAAACAGCTAAAATACTGCCTTTTATTCTTTATTTTATAGCTCCAAATGTATGTCTGTATTTAACTTTAATTCTATGTAATTAAAATATGTTGTTAAAGCAGTATATTTCTACTGTATACTATTCTTTTCCTCACACATAGTTCATCGTCCATCTTTGCCATCTCAAAGATTTGAATTTAACATATAGTTTTATTTTTTTTATCATTGACTATTTACACATTTTGATTTCTGTATAATTTGAAATTTGTTTTAATATGATAGCTGACAGAAATGGAGTCCAGTATTTCCCACTTGAATCAGAATTTATATCCGTTCAGTTGAGGAATATGACTTAGTATGGTCTGGCTATAGAATTTAAAATTTTTTTTTTTCCCCAGTTTATTTTCACATGAAAAGATTTTCAGAAATGCAGTAACTGAAGAAGTTCAGTGAAGTTGGCTCTGAACACTCAAAGACATTTGAGAAAAAAAACCCAAACCAAAACCCAACAAAACCCAAATCCTGTAAAAAGGACTGAAAATATTGGGAATGCTTTTGAAAAGGCAGACAGTAAATTGCAATTCTGTCATCAAGAGGTAGATTGGTAACATTTACCTCAACTTATGCAGAAAACAGAAATATCAACTAAATTAAAACACAGCAATTTTACAGCTAGCAAAAGAAAACAATACCTAATTAGTTGATTAAGCATCAAAACTTGCTTATGAAAAATACATTTTTCATTAATATGTGCCTAATAACCTTTGCAAGCTGGCTTAAAAAAGGGATCAGTAATATATGTGCACATAGAGATCACCTAGAGTATCTAAAAATGCATAGTGTCTAATAAAATGAACATTGAAAAAATGTATTTGGAATTAATATTAATTCTGGTAGTTCTAAATGTTAGTGACCTTCCAATGAATGGAAACTGTCTTTAGGTGAGTTGTTTTATAAGCATCTTCCAGAATATTTTTCATATATTCTTCTAATGCAGCTGGCACAGTCTCTTGACGGAGACAAATAACTGGACCAGACAGATCGGTAATCTAGCCCTGTGTGACTAATTATACATTCTTCACCAGGACAATTTTCTATATTAACACCTATTTTTACAAAACATTCTTTTTTTTTTTTTTAATTTGGAAATTTTTATTTGTCCTTTTATTCAACACAAAATTACAATGTTCCACATAGACTGGTTCTCTAACTATGTTGTGTTGGTTTTCTTTATTTTTAACCTTTACTGATAGAAATAGTTGGGTCTTTTACAGAGATTCTTTGGCACTTTTCTCCCATTCTCCTTCATTCTTAATATTTACAGGAAAAAATTTGTAGTCTCTAAAAAACGTAATACTGATACTTACAGATTAATCTCTCAGATTTATCTTTAGATGTTTGTGTCAACAAATTTCAATGTATTTCTCCACCCTGTGCATATATACTTTCACCATAACTTGTGGAAATCTTTGTTTTTATGAAGTGCAGTGTGATGCCTAATGTATTTGCACACACTTTGTAGCAACCTACAATCTTGATGCCTTCATGGACATTTTTACCTCACCCTTCAAAATTAAAACTAATGGTACTTCTTCCTTTTGAAGCTTTTAATATTCAGCTGCATTACATTTATATGCCTTTGTTTTGAAGAGGAGGACCTTTCCAGAATAGTAGTTCATAAGATCCTTTTTCTTCTTCCTCTTTTGATGACACCTGTGTTATGTCACGTTTTAAATTACAGACTTTGCTCTGTCCTTCCTTAAAACTCTTAGTAGTTTTCTTTTTCAGTTTAATAGTTCAGCACTTTTAGTTGTGATGTTTTTTCTTCTTTTTAAAAACAGTTGTTATTACAAGGTTTTTAGAGTTCTCTTGATCCTGCAGTTCACTTTCTTTGTGTCTTATGCAAATCTCATCCATGTTTTATAACATACAGACAAGTATTATGGATGCTTTTATTATTTTTTACAATTTTACTTATTTTGAAATTTCAAGATTTTATATATTGTCATTCTTTTAACCTTCAGTGTGTCAGAAATACTGTCATAAAACAAGACAATGTTTACAAATTCTACCATTCTAGTAATTTCTACGTAAGGCTTTTACTTTTGATACCTATTACCATGAGGCTTTGAGCAACCTGGTGTAGTGGGAGATGTCCCTGCCCATGGCAGGGGGGTTGGAACTAGGTGATCTTTAAGGTCCCTTCCAACCCAAATTATTCTATGATTCTATGATTTTATGATTAGCAGGAATAAACCATCCTGCTAAAATAGGTTCTGACTGTACAGTCTGTGTAATTTAATAATGAAAGTAGTATTCTGGTCAAGGCAGCTGAGCCACAGGAAATATACCAGGAAACATACACAGGAAACATACCCAGAAAAGATGTCATTCTTGGGGTATCTAATCCAACAGTGTAATGGCAAGGCTGGGCTTGGTTTTTGGAAACTGAAAGTAGCTTTGAAGAGTGTATGTTCTTTGATGTTCAATGTTTTCTTGCACTACACATTGTGGACTTGTGCATCTGGGTTTGATCTGATGGATAAAACACTAAATTATCATTTTTTCTGTAATTTGAATGCCATATGGAGATAGGGCAGTAGTAGTTGAAAATTGGATACTGTCCACCCACCTTTCAATGCTGTCACAGTAGATTGCATTTGCAAGTTTTATAACTATAATAATGTTGTATCTGTCTGACCATAACCTAATGCCTGTATCCATACTTTTGGAAAACTGACAGTTACAAAAAATAATTGTCCTTCACATTTCAAATGCGCTTAATGACAACCTACTGTAATTTTTCTTTCTGAATGAATACATTAAATTTTTGCTCACTGCTCACATTTGTAGGTGTTCTGACGAAGGACAGAACAATGGAAGCCGTCAAATTAATGATGTGTTATCACCTGGTAACATGAGAAAGGTGTAACATTTTTAATAGCAGAGACTAGATTAATGTCGTTTCAGCCACGAGGAGCCGGGAATCAATTTCAATGCTAATCAGCGGTTTAAAGAATAGATTAGTAATGCAGTAAATGCCATTAACCTTTCAAGCACTGCCACTACGTGAAGCTTCCTGCAGAGGCATAAAGCAGCGTGTAGCTGTGACACAAACAGAGCAAATACAGTACAAAAAAGTATTGAAGACTTTCTTGGTCTATTTTTTGGCAAAATTATGCTCTGAACAAGTCTTACTTAGAAAGTAGAAAATTCTTACCTTTTAACAAAAAAACCCCTACTTTTCTAATAAAACATTTATTTTTGAGTTTGAGTTTTCTGAAATATCAAGCACCACCTAAACTACATGTTTTGTGCAAATTATATAATATTCACCAGCATGAAGTTTGCTTTCCAAAACAAGCTTGTTTTTTTAAAACTTCATAGTGAAATGATGTATAAGGAACTGTATATGTAGCTTTTAAAAATGCTCTGTACACATGATCGTTGAGAGATATTCTAATATATTATTTATGAGTTTTCTCATCTGTGTTACTAGCGACAGTGCAGTCAGTACAGACAGGTACCATGATCAGAGTGTTTCCCTTAACGATATCAACAAAAAGGAAAACCACAGTCTTACACTTTCTGATAGTCAAGAAACAATAATGTTCTCTTGCATGAGACCACAAACTCCACTGGTACTGGAAGAATTGAGTTTCTGCCTGTAACGATCTCCAAGACTGACTCTACACCACTGGAAAAGAGGAGGATCTAAACAATGGTCACAACCAACTTAGAAAGGTCTCACAGTCTTAAAATATTTGGTCTTACCTGTGACTCATTCAAGTGTATAGAAAAGCATGCAAACAACTAACCATCTTTTTTTTAATATTTCTCCCACAGTTGAATAGATATGAAGTAAGTAGGTTGTTCTCAGATAGTACTCATTAGTTTTGATATGAACTTGGCAGTACAAAACATGTAAGATAATTCATGCAGTATTTTCTGTTATGCTCATTAAACATTGTTCCCTGAGTTATAAAAATATTATACTGATATCAACATTTTAACTCAACTATCATCTCAATTTTAATCCCCAAAAAGGTGTAAGTTGTAAAGCTATTTTACAGCACACATTCTATGTGTAAGGAAGTTCTACGACCTCATAGAAGAAAATAGAAACTTTAATTCCCCTTGTATAAAGACACAGACGTTGGGAATCTAAACTTTAATTTCTACTATTTTTTTATTGACTTTTTAATGTTCAGTCAGAATGGTGAGATGATGATATATGTTCCCCAAGCTGTTTTAGTCCTGGTATTCCATCATTTTGAAAGCATTGTTGATACTATCAATGATGATAAATGATTTATCTCACTTAATTAGGCTGAGGAAAAATTGAGATACTTCAAATAAAACTATTTCAAAAGGATTTAATGCTTTGAGTTTCCTACTCTTCTTCATTTTTACATATGCTAGCATTTCTTCCCATCCCCATTAAGGCAGACGTACCACTATTTCATATGTTAAAGATAAAAAAAAAAAAAAAAAAGATTAGTCCCTCAAGTGCAGATTGTTCCTTAAGCATGGTCTATCTTTTGTTTATGTACTTTTTTCTCTGATGTTATTTTATTGATCTGTTTTGCTGCTTCAGTCAAATGGTTATCATAAATACCAACTTCATCAAACACTCTACATATTTATTTGGGGAAGATTACAGGTCAGCACCATGAAGCAACAAAGGAAATGGTTAATGATGCACTGACATCTAGGCTTAGGTTTACAAAATGCAGATAACGCCTTTAGTGGGCAAAGGCTAGCTTGTGTGATTATATGAATCATTAGCTTTTAAAAGACACGAATAAAAATGTCATACAAACTACGTGGCTTCTCTCAAAAAACAATTTATGACATGTGAAAGAAGAGCCCAGAAAATGCAATAGGAAACACTGTACTCTATGCCACTGTTAAACCCTCTCCTTTCCTGCTGGAAAACAGTGAATTGTGAAAGACGGCAGAGTACAGAATGTATGATAACGTACAACATGCCAAGAAGAATGATAGCAATTCAGGACAAAGGGAGGTTGAACACTGTGAAATTTAAGGTTCACGAAGAAAGAAATAGTATTAAACTTGGGTTTTCCACTCATGCTTTCTGCTAAAAAAGCTCTTCTATTGCCGACTATCATAAAGCAAAATATTTTTTGAAGTGAATGATACCAGTTAAGATGGAGAGTTCTCCATCAGTCAGAAAAATTCTGCACTTTACAGGCATTTGCTACAGTGTCAAATGGCAGAACCATGGGTTTCATGGGAAGAACTGGTATGTATTTTTTTCATTAAAACATTTTAGGTAGATAAACTACAAGAAGAATTTTTGAACTCAGTAGTTACGGAAATAACAATGGAAAAAATTAGCTGGATAGCTGGACAAAAGAAATACTTATCTTAATCAGAAATGAGAATTTTGGCAAAGTTACTTTATCATTCATCTCCACTCAGAATCATACATAAGAGAAGTTCTGCTTAATATAATTCACATTTTCAGGAAGGGAAATGTAGAAACTTGATTAAAAAAGGTACAAGCACTGCAGAAATCTAGTTTCAAAGAGAAACATGACATCAAAATTTGAATACTCATTACATCATTAAAAATAATCAGTCCCTGTACATCTTTGATCATGTGTTTCATTTACTATTCCAAAATTTTCAATTCTTTCAGACATATCTAACTTAAAATGACACCATAGATATAACAGCATAAAAATATCAACTAAATTCAGCACGGGTGTTTACCACCACAAGAGAACATGTATTTCCCCTGGACTGGTGCACTCTTCATTGGCCTCATATGCTAATAATAATGCTTATTTTTCTACAGTCAGCAAAGCCATGTCATGAATGTTGGAGACATTAAATACGGGTAGTGAAAATATGAAGTATCTGTGAATTTGGTAAAAGTTAAATGTGTCTATTTTGACTAGTTAGAGAGGGATGCAAATCCCTATTATAAGTGAAAATAAAATGGCAGTAGCAATAAAAAAAAAAAAAAAAGTCAAGTGTCTGAGATCAGTTATTTTCAGCTAAGAAGCCTCTTTCAAAGAAATTTTAAAGACCATGGAATTTCTAACTCTCTATTTGAGATTTTATAAAAATAAAATAAATAGAATAAAGTGAAAAGTATGGTGAATTGAAATAGATAAAGATATCTTAAGTATAGGATAAATGCTCCGCAAATAGTGTTGTAGATTAATATTGCATATTTACTACTTCATTAATTATGCTGATAGAAGACATAGCACAAGACGTTTGTTGAAACACTGAGTTCAATTGGAGTAATAAACAATAAGAGTAACAGCAATGATAACAGATTGCAATACGAAAAGAGTTATAAGGCAAATTCATTTTCTGTAGATACTTTAATTGGATTATTAAAACACTGTAAATACAGAGACAAGATTATCCTGGAATTTTTAGGTTCAGATCCAGAATATGATGAAAAAATTCACTTTAAAATACACCTGTTTAACTTGGACAACTTTTTCCCAGTCATGCTCATAAATGCATGGTCTCCTCCATTATTTGTCCTGGTCTCCAAAAGTTTTATTTTATTTTGTTTTGGGATTTTAGGCAGTTGAACTTGTTTTGGAGTTAGAATTTAGAACTAGAAAGTAATTGAAGACTCCCAGACAGGACAAGAAGTGAAAAAAGTCTTAGTCATGACCACAGCTTTGTCCTGTGGTTTCTCCAAGGAATTAAATAAAGCTTTAAAAGTGTAAACCTAAAACAATGTTTTCTATGTACTTAGGACATGGAATCATGCAACTACGTATTTTAAAAACCAACATTAATTTGTACATTGACTAATAGCAGATGTTTATCTCGAATACATATAAATATACAGCATATATGTTAGGATGAGAAAATAATTACTTCCTTTGTTAACTGAATATTTTTCCTCTAAATGCATGCATAAAGCTAAGAGAAGCATAGAACAGTTTTCTAAAGAATAAAATACTTGGAGATAATTGAATGCAGAGATAAATCAATCGGTCATTCTAATAATGAGCTACTAATGGTGTTCTTCCTGGTTTAAGGTTCGTTCTTTCTTTCTACCTAGATTTACATTCAAGCTCTCAATAATTTCTGTCTCTTTTGTTTTTTTCTCCTTTGCCTAAATTAGAGGTGGACACAATGTCTTTGCTTGCACATGACAGATATCATGAACTCTGCTGGAAACTGTTCTTTAGATCTTTATATTGTTATCTACAACTATCTTATTTTGTCTTTTAGTCGTGTATTTCACTTACTCCTAAATTAGGTTCAAACTGGCACGATTTCTCCTTTTAGTTTTATTTCAATATTTTTGATTGGATTCCCTTAGAAAAACATTATGACTGGTTACTAATATTTTATATGTGGGTTGTATGATTCATCAGCTGGTGAATCTATCTCACCTCCTGCAAATAATTTTATTTCCATCACTTTTAATATAGGTTCCAAAGGTCACCAATACTGTAACATTAAGTTCTTAGCTTCTTTTAAATATCTCAAATTAAGTTATTTGGGAACTTTAGGATAATTAACTGATGACAATATAGATCATGGCATAGATGACAGAGAATGCACATTCTATCAATTGTTTTTAGTGGTGTTGATCCAGAACTACAACATGCACTGATTTTCAATTCTTAGCTGCTTGTAAACTGCCCCAAAAAACTAGGTTTTAAGTTTCCTCTTCAGAAGGTTCCTTTTAGTTTGCATATGACTTGTCTTAACATTATTTGTCAACCAGAATTGTTCTTTCTAACACATTGTCCTGGTTCCAGTGGGGATAGGGTTAATTTTCTGGCACAGGACAAAGATATTCCATACCATGTGAGGCCATAACCAGTCTATAGGGGAGAGATGGCCGGGGAAGGGGGCGGGAAGTCACTGCTGGGGTTTACCAGGGTCCAGTGGGTGAGCGGTGGTACAATAACCATGTTTGTACATTTCCTCAATGGAGGGTGGTGGTGGTGGTGTTTTCCTCTTTCCTTTGCTGTTCTGTTAAACCCACGAGTCTTGCCTTTTTCCTCTGATTTTCCCCCACTGCTGTGGGGGGTTGAGAGAGCGGCCGCATGGTTTTTTGTTGCTGGCTGAGGCCAAACCACGACACACATAAAACAAAAACACAAAATAAAAACCTAAGAATTATTGAAAATGTAATTATATCCCTGACAACTAGGGATTATACTTTATTACCTTAATGTAAAAGCCAAGTAAGCTAATGATAATCATAGACTATCATTAAATTAAGACAGAAGGTGCTTCACAACTTATTGTAGTAAATCCGTTGAAATAGAAACAAGATGTCAAAAGGAAAAATAAGCTCAGTATTAAAAAAAAGGTATTCAATGCGGTAAGGCTACAGGAATTATGTGACATTAACATGCCTTAATGTATTGTGTGGATTTTAAAAACTTTAGGTGATGGTGTTTGGTATTACATGAGTTTCTCCCAGGAAAAGAAGATACTGCAAAGAACAGTACCATGGATTTGAGACATCAGTATGTGTTGAAGTCTTCATGGATGGTAGTTACCTTCGGAATAAGGACATTTGTTGTTACAACACAATCCGTCTGCATCCACTTTCCAGGCTTGTCAAGAGAAATGAATTAAGTTTTACGTTAAACTTCAATGGAGGCATACTGCTATAAAAATAGCTGAGTGTTTTGTGGATGACTCGAAAGGATGACTTAAGAGTTGATGCAAATTAAAAGAAATACAACCCCCAAAACTCTCCCACCTTCCTACTCTATACTGTAAACCGAGTCTTTAGAGATTTAGAATGATGAGAAGGTATTTGACAAACTTAATTTTAAATCTAACTAAGGTCATTAGATCTTAAGGGAATTGCTTCAGAGTGACAGTGACTGGTAGCAGAGAAAGGATGATCTTGTTTTTAGAGCACTAAACTGGACTTTGAGGGGATTATGTTTGTTTTTGTCCTTACCCTAAACTTTCCTAAGCAGTGGTGGTCTTTATCCAGGGCTGTGGGGCTTTGGCTTACTTGAGCTAAATATGTGTAATAATCACAAATTAACCACAAATATTGTCCTCAGGAAAAAGCAAAGTATTTATTAACTCTTAAAAGATGTTGTGTTTTACCTCAGTATATTTCAATGCCCATCATCAAATACAGTGAAGATTTCACTCAAAGCCTGTATACATCACTGAGTGGCTTTGCATTGATCTAGTGGATTTTGGATTATATGCTAGAAGACTGTTTTCCCAGGAGCAGCATCAAAGTGAAGCTCTCTCTGAAATCTGAGATCTTACTTTAAGTAAGACACAAGGAAACTGTGATGTTGGCAAAAACTGTTGGATTCTGAAATTCCATTGATATAAAAATGTGAGGTGCAACATGTAGAAAAACAGTGGCAGGGGTGACTGAAAGTGAATGCAGCTATGCCCATTTGCATCAGCTGAGGTTCTGGCCCTTTTCACTTTTAAAGATGAGTATCAGACATTAAGATTTCTGTAATGCTGAGTATATACACTCTAAGCTTAATAATAACTTTTAATAGGAACCTCATGGTAGTTCTATTAAACTAAGTAGAAAATCAGAACATTTATATTAATTATTGCAGTGTTCTCCTAAATAGTGTTTGTAGTCTGTTCCTAAATCTGACAATTTTTACACTCTTAATGCACTCCTAATGCAAATAGGAACATTGACATTCTTGTAATATCTGTCGGTGAAATCCAGTTTCTCAGAAAATATTCCACCATGAACAATTGTGAATAATGGATTTTAAGCAGATTCTTTTCAAACTTTTATAGTTTAAATTAACAGCTTGAGGAAAGAATAATTTTATGAAACATGCTGGTAATGATCCTATTACTATGTATAGTTAGTGTTCAGCACAACTCGTATTCTGCAAGTATATCCCTGTCATTATAATATCCTGAATTTTTCTGAATATGAGGTTGGAAAAACAGTTTAATCTCAGAAATTCTGCATTTCATGGTTCGTAGATGCCAACTATACCTCTTACCCATTTCTTCCCTTTACATTTATAAAAGCGTGATAATCTGTATGGACAGAGAAAACAAACAAAAAAAAGCTACCATAGGTTTACGCAATTCCTCAAGTGTGGAAGGATTTCTAAAAGAGTAAAAATATTCTGTTTCAGTTTCACCTGACCTGCATAGTTTTTTTTTTTCCTCCTTATTCAATTTGTTCTTTGAAACAAAACAAAAAATAAAAAGAAACATTTTATGAGTAATACTTGGAGCTGCCAAAAAATGTTCAAAATAAGATGAATTTTTTTCTTTTAAGTGAAACAGTTATTTTTATACTTATTGAAACATGGGTAAGTGTTCTTTGTATTTATGAAGTATTTATTTAAGAAAAAGAGATCTTCTCATAGGAACAGCCCACTTTTTACTCTTTGTTTTACCACACTTGTACTTGCTCATATCCATCTAATAAAAACTAACAGAATCATGGAAAGAGATCCTTTTAAACAGTGTCCAAATTTTCTAATCAGTTGCTTCCTCCATTAAAATCATCAGCTTGATGCTTGTCTATGTGACTCTGACACATTTCAAAGGATTTTTACATTTCCCTTATCCTTTCTGGAAACTGTTCACTATATCTAGAAGAATGGAAAAACATTAACAATGACAGAAAAGCCATAAAAAAGAACATTCTGTTCACTTCCAAATTATACCTTACCTCTAGTCACCTTTTCTGCTTCTGTACAGAGATTCCTTTCATGAGAGCTTATTTCAACAATATTTTAGATCCTATTAGCATTCATAGCATTAGAAAAAAGATCTTGTCTAGCTTCAGAAGAAAGGATTTGGCTCCTGATACTTTGATGCCACAGAAACTATGTCATGGACGTTCAGTGTGAGATCTCAGGAAATCAAACTCTTATTTTACTAGTGCAAGGTTTGCAAGATAATTCCTTTTTTTCTTTCTTAGATTTTCAAAAGGAAGCACATGGAATAAAGAAAATACAAAGTTAACTTATCAAGTACACTGAAAAATATGAGACATTTCATTTACAATACAGAAAGTTCAGACAGTGCATAGCTTCCAGGTACATTCATGAACATCTGACCAAATTAGTGTTATGTCTCAGACAACTGTCTTGAAAGTACCTATCAGCTGGACCATTTTGTAATCAATAGGTGCGCCCACTGTCTCTTACTCAGGTGTCCTGGTTTGAGGGATAGGGTTGATGGCTGTCTGTCACGGCTGAAGTGAGACAGGGATAGAAGGGGTGTTAATGTCACAATGAGTAGTGGCAAATGGCAATTCCTCCTCCTTCACATCAGTGTTTTAAACTTTAGGAAAATCTAGCTGACATGGGTTTGTTCTACATTCGGGTCAAAGGTTTTAGCAGCAAACATTAAGAATACCACCACTATATTTGCTAACATGACAAAAGGATTCAAGATCTATCCACTGTAGATGAGCAGGTAACTTGTCTTTGCAACTGATGTCAGTGGTCAGTTAAGATTTAGATAAGATAGGACCAAACGTTTATTAGCTCCAGTAGTTTTGTTTCACTGAGCATCTCCAGAGATAACTACAAGATATCACAGTTTTATGACAACAAAAAGTCAAGCATTTGTTAATGTGCACCACCTCCCTGTGCCTGCATTTTGTATACTTGCACTCTCTAGTTTATAGTGATTTGGAATAATTTCCATATTTACAGCTTGTTAACATGTTAGGTACCTAGTTCTTATAGGTTATTTAAATTAATAAATTCCATTAAGACAAATTATCAGCATTTACTATATTATCATAATTATAGACCTATGTTGGCTTCCTTATTAATCAAAATCTTTTCTATCTAATTGTTGAGATGTCCTAACCTCACCCAACTCTCTTCTGCTTTTCTTCTATAATTAACAGAAAAAGTCATCACAGTTTCTGATTCAGTGAAAGCTAACCTATATGTGAGGATATTTAAAAGCAATTTTCTAATGCCAAGTAGAGTTATTAGACCTAATTTTTGTGTGCATTTTTTCTAAAGGTTAAATAAAGAAACAAAAAAGCTTCCCAAACGTAGTACTGATATGCATGTATATTAGCATTTGGTTTTTAAATGTATTCCCAGGCCAGCCTTCATAATTCTCTCAGATCAAGAATGTTTTATAAAATTATCACAAGAGCACTATATGGACTTGGTAGACCATCTTTATCTTTTCACAAGAGTACAAGAAATGGAGCATTCTTTGTTTAAAAGATAAAATCTGCATTCTTTGTCATAAAACTTTTTACTTTCTTGGATTTACAGTTTATTTCATCCTCTTTTCATATTTCCTTTAGAATTTACTGTTTTAAAGAATATTAGGCAACCAAAAGTGGGGGATAGTTCTGAAATTGAACAGTGGGAAGTTTTCCAAAAACTCTTTTGTCCCTGAATTGATCATTCAGACTTTGTTCTTTCTTCACCAGACCCATACATAGTCAAATTATACAGAAAGCAAGATGACTATGAAGAAAGCAGGTTTACTTTAGAGAGAATTTATTTCACATGCTTGGTGACTATATGTTCAGGTCACAAATTAAACTGCAGTTTTGAAGTTCTAGTAGGCTGGAGAATAGAGATTTCTCTTCTACAGTCATCTAAGCATAATTTTCTCAGTTTCAAAACTTAAACTCCTAATTTGCTAGAAGTTAATATTTTTTATTTATTTAGTAAGTTAAACACATATCCACTTGCGTGTTTCTATTATAAATGTAAATGGTTTTGTAGTTAATTGGGATTTCAAATAGATTTAAAAGAAGGACATGGACCTGTTGGAGCAGGTCCAGAGAAGGACCACAAAGATCATCAGAGAATTAGAGCACCTCTCCTATGAAGACAGGCTGAGAGAGTTGGGGTTGTTCAGCCTGGAGAAGAGAAGGCTCTGGGAAGACCTTGTAGCAGCCTTCCAGTATCTGAAAGGGGCCTACAAGAAAGCTGGAGAGGGACTCCACACAGCTTAGTGTCATTGGCAAACTTGCTGAGGGTACACTCAATCCCTACATCCATGTCGCCAACAAAGATGTTAAATAGTACCAGTCCAGTATCAACCCCTGAGGAACACCACTCGTCACTGCTCGCCACTTGGACATCGACCCGTTGACCACAACTCTTTGAGTGCAACCATCCAGCCAATTCCTTATCCACCGAGTGGTCCATCCATCAAATCCATGTCTCTCCAATTTAAAGACCAGGATATCATGTGGGACACTGTCAAATGCCATCCAATTTAAAGACCAGGATATCATGTGGGACACTGTCAAATGCCATGCACAAGCCCAGGTAGATGATACCTGTTACTCTCCCCTTATCCACCAATGCTGTAACCTCGTCGTAGAAGGCCACCAGGTTTGTCAGGCACGATTTGCCCTTAGTGAAGCCATGTTGGCTGCCACCAATCACCTCCTTATTTTCCATGTGCTTTAGCAGAGTTTCCAGGAGGATTTGCTCCTTGATCTTGCCGGGCACAGAGGTGAAACTGACCGGCCTGTAGTTCCCTGGGTCTTCTTTTTTACCCTTTTTGAAAAGGAAACTTCACCAGACTGCCACAACTTCTCAAATATGATGGATATTGATATTTGATTATATTTGCAGATGATGAGTCTGTTTAGAATTTCTGCAAGGTGCCTCACTTATTCCAGTTAATGAGTTGCGCCCAATCCAATGGGTTGCAATGAGGTGTCCACACTTGAATATTTCAGACATGTTCTACTTAGGGACAGTCATTTCTGCTAGTTCCTTTAGGAATATGTCTTTAGATTATGTATTTACAGAATCAAACACAAAGTTTTGTGCTAGAGACTACCTATTCAGTCACCTCATTGAGATAATTATTTTGGCTGAGCAGTATTACAGGATTGTTTGCTAGATTCAAATGATTTTTCTCCATTTCTGAATGTTACTTGACAGTCAGAAGAATTAGCTATACATTGACAAATGTTTGAAAGGGAAAGGAAGTTCCTGGCTTATAGCAGGATTTTTAATTTTTTTAAAATATGTTCTATATATATTTTCTGATTTTTCTTTCTATTGATAAAAATGTTAGTGTTATTGTCTTAGTCTTTACAAAGACACTGAGATTTGGTTTTTTATTTCTCTGATTTATGCACTTAATGGGGACTGAGAATACAAAGATGGAGGTACAACAAAATGAAAGAAAGGATGCAGTGAGACAAATTATTTTCTCTCCAGCACTCTGGGAATATAGAATTCATATGGATAATGCATGTTGAAGACTTCCGGTTACAAACAGTTTAGTTAGCAACCCTTTTCCACAGCCTGATTCCTGAACACAGCAGTCAGCAGTAAAATTTGCACTGTCATGTGTTTTAGAAGTAATGAAAAATCTTGTATGGTGTACTTTGAATTCATTTCTGACATACACCTACTATGGATTTACAATAATTTATCTTGGGTGCTGAATAAGCCTCCTTTTTTCACACCTCAGCACACCACTATTGTAAGGCTTAATTACAATGCTGTCTCTTTCCCATTTAAATGTGTCAGAATTTATATTATAACTTTCACACTTAAACCAGTCAATAGTCATGTCATCCAAAACAATGTTCCACTGAAGCTGAAAAAATTAATTTTTTTTGCAACTAAGTCCAATCTCCTGCTGGCTTCCCTTTCCCCCAGGAAGGAACTGTTACTATAACTTAACAACCAAATTAATTTTAAAACATGTAGTTCTGAAGTGTCAAGGTAAATATATTTTAGTATTTTGTGCCAATTAGGCTCAATAAATAAATATTAACTTCAGTTTCCTGAAAATGTAGTCTGAACAGTTTCATGTAAGCTGGTTGGTATTTAGGAATTTTGCAGCAAGAAATAAAATAGTTTGTTTCTAATGTGAAAGTTTAGTTTTATGGTATTTAGATTAAGTTGTGAATCCATACTGCTTTTGCTTTACACTCATTTTTCTGTGATGTGTTCAAATCAAATGGCTTCTTAGTCAGAATCAAAATGCTGTTCTATACTTAAGAACTATTTATCAACTATAATAATTTTTCTAATATAGACTTTATTCCTTTAGAAAATACCATCTGAGTGAATTCCAGCACCCACACAGGTCCCTGATGATGCTATGGTTTGGAATTTATTTCTTCATTTCAACTAATTACAGAAGAGAAGTCTCCAGGGAAACAGATCAAAACAACATTCTTGTCAGCTCTAAAATAGTTGTCCTTATGGAATAAAACCAAACATATTTAATGGAGAAACATATAACATTAGGTAATTTTTTTGTGGCATTTGTGATTTTATATGAATTTTTACCACAATAGAGTATGCAACATTTTCGTTGGAACATACCCAGTTGTAAAAAGCTGCTTTTATTTGATTCTTCACACTTTTTTCTTTGCAAGCTTAAATGTGTTTCCTAGAGAAACATTCCTGTGCATAAGTATTTTATCAACAATACTAAAGATTATATCAACTCAGTTACTGATAGACATCACAGCACAAAATACTTTCCCCTGCCACTCCTGTGACAATCCTGTGCTACCCACTAAAGCTATTAAGTCCAATGCATCAGCAAAGGAGGTAACAGATACTGAGAACTAAGATCCTTGTTTGCCTAACTACTCAAGCCTAGCCCCTCACTGTCCAGTACTGTGAACTTTTTTGTGTGTATTTGGCAGGATGTACTTTAATTCTAAATAATTCTGGATTCTTCTTAGCTAATGCTCTTCCATGTGGGTGGAGATGAAGCCGCTATGCGTAGTCCAAGGGCAAACAAAAGAGACTTCTGGTCTTGGGACAGTTGGTAAGGGAATCTGGAGCACAGGTTATATTTCCTCTCTCCTTCCAGTTGCAGGCAGCAACATTGGAAGAAACAGACGGGCCCAGTCTCTTAACACGTGGCTCCTTGGCTGGTGTCTCTGACACAGTTTTGTTTTTCAATAATGGGATGGCCTACGCAGCAGCAGGCTTGCTGGCATCAGATGGGATTCACCTTTCTGAAAGGAGGGAGACGGTTTTTGCTCCCAAGCTAGCAGGGCTCATTGACAGAACTTCAAAGTAGGCTTGATGGGGAAGGGGGATAGTATCAGGCTTGCCTGTGAGAAGCTGTGGGGTGACATGCCAAGGTTAGAGGGACGGGGTGCTAGCGAGGGCCCACAGTCTGTTGCTCTGAGACGTGCTGACTACGCTGCAGCACACTTGAAGACTTATGGAGGTGAACCAGGGGCTCCTGAGGTAATAGAAGCCAAGAAGGAAACACCAGTGAAATACCTCAAAGGAATTACGGGGTGTTCCTCTAAGAAGGTGACATGGCCAACAGCTCAGCTGAAGTGCTTTTACAAAAATGCATGTAACATGGACAATAAACAGCAGGAGTTGGAAGCCGCTGTGCTGCTAGAAAGCAATGACCTAGCTACCATTACTGAAACCTGATGGGACAAATCCCATGCCTGGAGTGTGGCTATCAATGGCTACAGGCTGTTCAGAAGTGACAGGCGAGGAAGGAGGAGCAGAGGCATTGCCCTCTGCATCAAGAAATGGATAGTGTGAAGAGCTGTCTCTGAAGAATAGCCAGGAGCAGGCTGAAAGCTTATGGATAAGAATAAGAGACCAAGGCAGCAAAGGGAACCTTGTGGTTGGTGTCTTCTACAGGCTGCCTTGATCAAGGGGAGCCTATTGACAATGCCTTCTTACTCCAGCTACAGGAGGCATCGTGCTCACAGGCTCTTATCCTGCTGGGGGACTTCAACCACCCCAACATCTGCTGGAAAAGTAACACGGCAAGCTGTAGGCAATCCAGGAGGCTCCTAGAGTGCATCAAAGATAACTTCTTGAGTCAGGTAATAGACAGCTCTACCAGAGGGGATGTGATAGTGGACCTGTTGGTCACCAACGTAAGTGAGCTAATAGGTGATGTCAAGATTGCAGGCAGCCTGGGATGCAGTGGTCATGAACTGGTAGAGTTTGCAGTCCTGAGGCATATGGGTCAGGTGAAGAGTAAAATCAGGACCCTGAATTTTAGGAAAGCAAACTTCCAGCTCTTCAAGCAGCTAGTGAATAGGACCCTCATGGAAATTTCCCTCAGGGACAAAGGAGCAGAACAGAGCTGCAGATCTTCAAGGAGGCTTTCCATAGAGCTCAAGACCTCTTGATCTCCAAGTGTAAAAAATGAGGAAAGAAAGTCAAGAGACCAGCACGGCTGAGTCAAGACCTGCTGGTCAAACTAGAAGGAAATGCACAGGCAAGTGGAAGCAGGGACAGGTATCCTGGGAAGAGTATAGGGATGCTGCCTGGTTGTGTAGGGATGGGGTCAGGAAGGCCAAGACTCAGCTGGACCTGAACTTGGCAAGGGACACAAAGAATACTAATAAGGGCTCCTACAGGTATATCAGCCAGAAAAGGAAGCTCAAAGAAAGTGTACCCCTCCCAATGAACAAGACTGGTAAATTGGTAACAACGGATGAAGAGAAGGCTGAGGTACTCAACAACTGTTTTGCCTCAGTCTTCACTGGCAACCTCTCCTCTAATACCTTTCAAGTGGATGGGCTACAAGACAGGGACTGGAGGAGCAAAGTCCCTCCCACTGTAAGAGAAGATCAGGTTTGTGACCACCTGAGGAACCTGAACATACAGAAGTCTATGCGACCTGACAAGTTGCATCCCAGAGTCCTGAGGGAATTGGCTGATGTAGTTGCCAAGACACTCTCCATGATATTTCAAAAGTCATGGCAGTCAGGTGAGGTCTCCAGTGACTGGAAAAAGAGAAACATTGCACCCATTTTTAAAAAGGGTAGAAATGATGACCATAGGAACTATTGACCTGTCAGCCTTACCTCTGTGCCTGGGAAGATCATGGAACAGATCCTCCTGGAAGCTACGCTAAAGCACATGGAGGACAGGGAGGTGATTCAAGACAGCCAGCATGGTTTCACCAAGGGCAAGTCCTGCCTGACCAACCTAGTGGCCTTCTATGATGGAGTGACTACATCAGTGGACAAGGGAAGAGCTATGGATGTCTCCATCTGGACTGCTGTAAAGGCCTTTGGCATGGTCCCCCACAACATCCTTGTCTTCAAATTAGAGAGATCTGGATTTGATGGATGGACTGTTCAGTGAATGAGGAATTGGTTGGATGGTTGCATCCAGGGAGTAGTGGTCAATGGTTCAATGTTCAGATGGAGATCAGTGAGAAGTGGTGTCCCTCAGGGGTCCTTATTGGGACCAGTACTGTTTAATATATTCATCAATGACATAGACAGTGGGATCGAGTGTACCCAGAACAAGTCTGCGAACGACACCAAGCTGAGTGCTGCGGTTGACATGCCTGAGGGATGGGACAAGCTTGAGAAGTGGGCCCATGTGAACCTCAGGAGGTTCAACAAGGCCAAGTGCAAGGTCCTGTACCTGGTTTGGGGCAACCCCCAGTATCAATACAGGCTGGGGGATGAAAGGATTGAGAGCAGCCCTGCTGACAGAGAAGGACTTGGGGGTACTGGTGGATGTAAAGCTGAACATGAGCCGACAATGTGTACTTGCAGCCCAGAAGGCCAACCATATCCTGGGCTGCATCAAAAGAAGCTTGGCCAGCAGGTCAAGGGAGGTGATTCTGCCCCTCTACTTCACTCTGGTGGGACCCCACCTTGAGTACTGCATCCAGCTCTGGAGCCCTCAGCACAGGAAAGACATGGACCTGTTGGCGCAGGTCCAGAGGAGGGACACAAAAATGATCAGAGGGCTGGAACACCTCTCCTACGAGGACAGGCTGAGAGAGTTGGGGTTATTCAGCCTGGAGAGGAGAAGGCTCCGGGGAGACCTTATTTTGTCCTTTCAGTACTGGAAGGGGGCTTATAAGAAAGATGGGGACAAACATTTCAGCAGGGCCTGTTGCGATAGGACTAGGGATAATGGTTTTAAAGTAAAAGAGAGAAGATTTAGACTAGATATAAGGAAGAAATTTTTTTCCCATGAGGGTGGTGAAACACTGGAACAGTTTGTCCAGAGAGTTGGTAGATGCCCCATCCCTGGAATCATTCAAGGTCAGGTTGGACAGGGCTCTGAGCAAGCTGATCTAGCTGAAGATGTCCCTGCTCATTGCAGGGGAGGTTGGACTAGATGACCTTTAAAGGTCCCTTCCAACCCAAACTATTCTATGATTCTATCTGTGATTTTGCTATACAGATTAGACTTTGAACATTCACTGGAAAGTGCCTGGGAAAGCACTGGCAGACACTTAGTATTTGTGAAATTTATCCCTAAAAAAAGACTCTAGGGACATTAAGGAAGGTTCCATTTTCTGAGCTGTATTTCCAGCTTGGTCAACAAGCTCAAATTTACAACATCTCAATATCTTGCCTGAAGAATTTCACCATGGACATGAGGAATGTTACATCTCATATGTGGCGACCCTTCTGGTATCTGCATGTGGATACTTCAAGGGACAAAGATAAAGGTGTCATGAAGCAGAGCTGTATGTTCAGTGGTCTGCCACACACAGACACCTGACACAGATTCACTATGCAGCCAGCCACACAGGTGAAACAGCTGTACTGTTCAAACCCATCCAAAACATGCAAACCCCCCACCCAGGAATTTTTTTTCTCTTCTGTTCTCTCCAATGGAGACTTCAATCTATGATAAAGTTGAAGTTAGGCCAGTTTCCATTAAATTCCACCCCACTGTAGATGACATTAAAGATATCTCTGCATTTTGCAAGGTTTGGAAATGGGATCTTTATATAAATAAAAAGCCTGAAATCTTTCCTTACAATACGAAGTGCATATTTTAAGTACTGTTAGAGGCAAACACTTCTACCTGCAGAGCTCTGACATTGTAACTGTTAAAGCATCTCACCAGTCTTCTCAATTGAGTCTTTCAAATCAACTAACTTATAACTGAGGACTGTATTTTAGGTCTTAGAAAATCCAGCGTTACAGGATGAAGGATGTTAACAACAACAATATGGAAAATGAACCAATAAAAATTTAACACTTCAATAATTCTGAAGGTTTTTATTTTTCTATAAAATGTGGTTTACAAGTAGAAAGCAATTATGTGGTATGTCATAAATGGTTTTATTCATATTTCTATGGTTTATATAGCACATGAAGTTTCTATCACAATGCTGTGGCATAACTCATTTATACAGTAACTTATCATCTACTACTTGCCGTTTGTCCTCAGATCTGTCTGTCTATCCTCTTCTGTGTTCAATTCATTGGTGTACAGATTTTGTTTTGGCATAAAAGTAAGACAAAAGTTACTTTTTTAAGGGCTGGTAAAGGAAGGAGATAGTCTATCCTGGAGCTTCCAGATGCTCTGCTGTGTATCTTTACCAACAGGTAGTTGCCTCTTTCCTTTCAAATTGATTTGAAGTACACAGAACAGCTGATCTCTGTGATCATAAATACAAATACAGTAAGAAGACAGAAGGTTACTTTTATTTTCCCTTGTTGCCCATCCAAACCATAAACACAACAATTGCATAGAATACAATATATTTTACAATCACAATATTATGATTTCAAGAATTCTCACTCACTGTTGGATGTGAGAGCAGGAAAAGCTATGAATTCATAGAAATGAAAAATTAATTTAAAATATGCAAAAGTTTCACATACAAACATGCTGTTATCTTAAACTGTGTACGTTGGATCATCATATTGTCCATGCTGAATGCTGGAGTTGCAGTCTTTAACGTGTAAATCTGTTTTCTGGCATATCCATAGAACTTAGTTGGCTAAGTATTAAGTAGCTTAAAAACCTGATCATTTTTGTTAAAGAACAAGCTATTCTTATTAAAAATTCTGAATAAGTTCTTCCTTGATTTTCTTAATTTTCTTTTTAAAATATAAATGACTAACTCAACTATAACGTGTGTTTGACAGAAATAATTTGAAAGTAATTATATAGAGCCAAGCATTTAGACTCATGGGTAATTTGAATGCAGCTTCTTTCACCCTTTATAATTATGTACTTCTGGTGTTGTGCTATTGAGTGAACATTATCCTTTAAAAAATGCAGAGAAAGATGTAACTGTTCAAAATTCACTCTACACTATGAGACTTCAAGTTATTGTACAGAAGAGGAATGTGGAACAAAGAAAGCCCTTCTGTGAAGTCCAGTTGCATTTCTAGCAGGGAGTTACAGCTGTCAAAACAGATATGTGAGATTTTTTTTTTCCTGTCATAAAAACAACTTCACTACTTTGAGAAAGAACTATACAGACTGTGTGTCTACAGACACAAACCTGACACCTATGACACTAAGATAAATAATCTTATTTTGCCTTATTTTGATTTTGCCTCTTGCCTCTCATCTTTCGTCAGTAGAGTGACATGGCTAACACATTAATGGATCTTAAACTTCACCACATTATTTATAATGCACAGATGTTTCACAATCAGTAGAATTGTTTTGGATTTATCTTGGTTAAATGAGAATACAGTTTACTGCAATCTCCCTTCCTCAGTGAGTTTGAATTCTAGTGATGGATAAAGGTTGGGTCTCCTACCTGATCTTGTTAAGCAAGACAACACAGCATCCTTTGGTACTGTTCGTTCTTTAGTGATCATCCACTGGTGTAATGGAAAAGTTAGAAATACTGACACTTCAAGAAGAATCTGATTTTATTGATCTTTAACTCCACATCATATCAGAGGTTATTATGACACTTTTATGAGATTTCCTGATTACCAACCTGTAGTGTTACCACAATGCAGGCTACCTATCATTTTTCATTTAATTCTGAAGCGGTTGTGACTTTTTTCCAGGTGTTGGCATGAAATTGGATATGGTCAAAGGCAAATGTTTTATAGGAATTAGATGGGCAATGAAGAAAAGAAAAAATAAATGTGGCCAACAGTTAAACAACTGGAGATGAACAAACGGAGAGTGCTTCATAACTGAAGAAACTAAATTTCAGCAGAAGCAGCAAGGCAAAGGCATCATACTGGAATTAGGAAAATTTGGGAAATTGTCTTCTGCAGTTAGACACAAAACACATGTGTTTATTCATGTTATTGAGACCATACATAACTTACTGATAGTTGGATTTTCCAGTCCATCTTTAAAGATAAGCTCATAATCTTGGAAGAAGTGTTCAGTTGATTGTTCCCACTGAGTTTAAGATGACACTTGTTAGTTGAAGAGAAGAATAATTTAATTTATTCAGGTAACTTACAGATTAAACACTTGACTACAGGTCAAAATAAAACTAGAGACAGATACTTGAATACCATAGGTCTCATAATTTGTTACTTTATCAGCTGCTCTCCATATCTGCTGTGGATGAGTCTAACCTTTCTTTGGCAAGATGTTTTTGTTGGATGTCCAACTTCTTGCTGTGGTCCATGTCAACTATTTTACTTCTTATCCATCCAGTCCAAAGGAAGTGGGAATTAAATCTTTAATCTCTGTGGTTTTACTTGTCTAATTTGAAAACAGTACTATATGTTCATTTCATCTTGGTGATCTTTTCTGTTTTCCCTTCAGAAAAATTTCTACGTAGTGCTGAATTATTAAAATTCAAATGTGCATTGGGATTAGATCCAGGCTTTCAGAATGCAAATAATGATTCTCTCATCTTGGAGAATTTATCCTACACTTACCATTTCACAATGTTTTTCTAAACAATTGTGCTTTCTTAGTCCATACCTTTGTGAACTACTTTGTGCTTTCTGTAGTACCTTTGAGGACCTCAAACTAGTATTCTTAGATGATAATGTATTTTGCAGCAAATAATTTCTGAAAAGACTATGATTTAAGTAGCAGAACATTTAGAGAAACTGCTAGAACTCTTATGCTTAGTAACAATACTCTATAATAGTGAAGGCAAAACTGGACCATTGGAAGTTCATGGAAAAAAAAGCTACTCTATTCAGAGACTGGCAGAATGGAAGGAATGCATTGGAGGATTGGCATAATGTACTAAAAAAATATGTGAAGAATATATCCTGTTGTTCATAAAATCTCATCTTGATTGCAAGGTATTTATTATATTCAGCCACCTTAGCAATAAAATGATGCAATCCAGTAAATAGAAAACATACAGTAGATATTTTGAAGGTAGAAATTGTCAGCATTTTTATCTCTTGCATGTGATAGACACAGATGAAACTTCTGTCCATTCAAGTTTATGTTATAATACCACACAATACCATCTATATTATTGAATAAGTGTGCTATCATAGTTGCTGTCATAGGGAGTAGAAGGCTTTTTTGGTCATAATTGTGAGCTTTAAAAATGGGATGGCTTAGGAATATAAACTATGAAAAAAAAAATCAGAGGCATGCAATGTATCTCAATTCATTCCTTTTCTGGAATTTCCTGGCAATGCATGTATTAATCTCCTATAATATAAATGAATATCATTATCATTATTTTTTCAGAAGCTGGTAGTTGTTCATGATAAAATAAAACTTTAAATAATTAAACTTGTTTTCCTTGTACTATTGTTTATTCAATGATTTGAAGGCATTCCACTAATTTAAAAAGTGGAATTACTTATCCATAAGGCACGTGGTAAATTGAAGCAATTTTAATAATGGTGCCTATCATTGAGTAACAATCTAAAATCAAATGATTTGCTGAAGATTCCAGTACCAGTGAAGATATGCAGAACTGATTGCCAGACTCCTACTCTCATTTTTGGCAAAGAAAGAATACTGTTCCTTCCCAGGTGTTTGCTTTGACATCATATTAAAACAGTCGTTACTGTTATTCTAGGTAACTAGTTAAAAGCTTACAGTTTCTTCTTTACTTTCTTTTTGGATTCTTCCTTTTGAAGAATCCTCAGAGAGATCCCTGCAGCCTCTGATGCCAACACATGGACACCTGCCCCCATACTTTTATAAACCTTAATTCAATGGTGTACATACTACAGTGAAGCCTTTAGTGTCTTGGGCATCAACTCAGCAAAAATTTGTAACTAAGTAACTATAATATTAACTTTATTTTGTATTTCCACAGTATTTTTATTATAATGATGCACATGACAAGGAAATACGAGCCTCATTTTCCCTTCCCCTTCATTTTTTTGTTCTTTAAATAATGAAAAAAATACTTAGTTTTGAATTTATCTTGCTGGCAACAGTGAAATAACAGTACCAGTAAAAGAATGAAACACCAAACAGTATATTCATCATTGAAAACAGAATCATAGAATCATTTAAAATCATTTAGTTTGGAAAAGACCCTTAAGATCATCAAGTCCAACTGTAAACCTAGCACTGCCAAGTCCACCCCTAAACCATGTCCCTAAGTGCCACATGTACGCATCTTTTAAATACCTCCAGGGATGGTGACTCAACCACTTCCCTGCGCAGCCTGTTCCAATGCTTAACAACATTTTCAATGAAGAAATCTTTCTTAATATCCAATCTAAACCTCCCCTGGTGCAACCTGAGTGGCCATTTCCTCTTGTCCTATTGCTTGTTGCTTGGGAGAAGAGACCAACACCTGCCTCACTACAACCTCCTTTCAGGTAGCTGTAGAGAGCGATAAGGTCTCCCCTCAGCCTTCTTTTCTCCAAACTAAACAACACCAGTTCCCTCAACCACTCCTCATAAGACTTGTTCTCTAGGCCCTTCAGCAGCTTTGTTGCTTTTCTCTGAACGTGCTCCAGCACCTCAATGTCTTTCTTGTAGGGAGGGACCCAAAACTGAATACAGTACTTGAGTTGTGGCTTCACCAGTGCCGAGTACAGGAGGGCAACCACTTCCCCACTCCTGCTGGCCAGACTATTTCTGATACAAGCCAGGGTGCTATTAGCTGCCTTGGCCACCTGGGCAAACTCCTGGCTCCTATTCAGTTATGTTTCTATATAACATATATAAATCGTTATAGTGATAGTCTTTGCATACTCCTTCTACTCTTGTATGGACAACTAGTATATATGAATCACATAAAAACTGGTGTTCCTGCCTTTCTGAAACTTCCGACTCGTGATCATGCCTCACATTCATCTTAAATCTATTTTCTGTCTTCTTGTGTACAAGAGCGTTAATGATACTTTCAAGACGTTTTCTAAGAGTAACTCTCAGCTAAGTTGATGGACATTTTCTCCTTACATAGAACGATCTCTTATTCCTTCAACAAGTGCTGTATGTCCCGCTTACAGAGTAGAGACACCATACACTGCTGTATGACCAGTTTTAATGCAAAACCACCTCATCGATGTCTCAGATACTTTGCTGTGTTTTCCCTTCGCCTAACAGGCAAATCAAACTGAACAGAATGCAATGTTCCCTTCTGTCTCTAGCACTTTACTACATTTGGGGAATTATGGATTGTTTCCACTAGGAGGAAAAATCAAACATGGTGATTCGTTGACGCAATCCTGTTTACAAAGATGGTACAAAATGGTATTTCTATAAACACAACAGGAAGCAGAGAAGAAACAGCAGGACTATCTTAGTGCCAGTGTTTTTCGGAGCACTTAGTCCACATGTTCCTTCAGATGTTGCCATTCCCTAAGCTGATGGTTCTTGTGGTTTGTTTCACTGCTTTTCTTCTTTTAGACTCTGGGATTTTTTTCTTCCTCTCTGCATGGATCAGGAAATATTCACAAATCAGCACCCAGTGAAGTACCCTTTACTCACATTTGCCTGCTACATAAATTTTGTTTTGAAAGGGGAAGTGACAATGGTCTCAGGTTAAGGACATTATTTATTTCAGCTATTTGATCCCACAATAGATGAAAAAAACTCATGTTTTCTTTTTCAAAAAATAATGCAGTTTAAAGATATAGAACCTAAAATAGACTGAAAATTTAACCAGAACCCTTCAGTTTTTTATCTAATCTGTAATGAAGTCTCCCTTAATAATCAAATCTTATGGTCTTTCATCTGACAGATGAACTTTTAAGAATATGACATTTTGGAACTATGTATAAGAAATTATACCTTTATAAAAATTCAATTGTAACTACATTTAATTTCAATTTACAATCATCTAATTAAAGTCAGCTAATCTTGCATTATTGACATTTGTAGTTATGTGCCTTTTCAATAGAAATATTATAATTTCACAGCTCCAGACTACTAATTGTACAGTAAAGTTTAGACTACAGCTACAAAAGCCTTTATTCAGTTGATATGTAAATTAATTAGCAGGATTAATGTGTGACTTAATGCCACTAGACATATGATATGACCTTACACTTTGCCAGTAATGACCTTAGATTTTGCAAGTAAAAGGATGCTAACATAACGATTGCGTTGACAAAATAACATTGGGTAAAATGAAAGCACATTTCAGATTTCAATAACTGTTTTTTAAGTTTTCAGGAAAAATGCTGTTTCATAAAAAAATACTGTCTGGCTTAGAGTAAGATTTTAGCAGAGCCTTTAAGAAAGATGAATATTTTTTTTTTAATATTTTTGAGTATTTGCCCTATTGAAGAGGAGTGAAGAGTGTTTAAGGCTCACAATACAGAATTCAGATTGCAAGCAGAGGAGAAAGGAATAGGATAAGTAATGAAAGAAGTAGTACAAAAAATGCCAGTTATATAAAAGTAGTGTCTGTTATACCTTCCTAGATGAAAGATATGTTCTACCTTTGTTTTTAAGCTGTATACTGTTTTCCTTAGAAAGAAACTTCAAACAAAAACGTATTTAGGCTTTTGACAGAGGTTGGGTCTGTCAGCATCAGTTCATCAATTGATGAACCAGAAAAAATTTGGCTAGCAAAACAAAGCTAGATTTTGTAAATTTCACAATTAAAGGCATCTAAACAACATTCAGGATGAAAACCTGAATTCACTGAGCAATAGTTTTGTGTTTAGTGTAGTAAGAGCAAAGACAGCTCTTCCAAAAGCTAAGGAAATTAATTGTAATTTAATAGACTGTTAAGCTCTTCTGAAAAACCTGTAATTCTTCTGTAATGGACAGTTAGGATATCTTTTGATCTCAGACTCAAAATGTAGGGAAAATGAGAAAAATAAAATATGATAGAGCCTTATAAGAGCATGTAAGAGAGAACTAAAATAATAATAATTAAAAAAAATACTTGAGACATATGTAGAAGTTACTGTTTTTTGAGAAAATGTTGCGGGAAGGATTGTGGAACAAACAGATAATAATTTCATACCTTGTTTCTTGTATGTTTAATAGAGTCAGAAATAAGAATCAGGAGTTGATTCTGCTTTATGTTTTGCTTTAGAAAATACTGAACTAACCAAAAACCTGTAAAAGTACAAGAAGGGCCGGAAGGAGGATCCAGGCAACTACAGGCCTGTCAGCCTGACCTCAGTGCCAGGAAAGATCGTGGAATGGTTCATTCTGAGTGCACTCATGCGGCATGTGAAGGACAACCAGGGGATCAGGCCCAGCCAGCATGGGTTCATGAAAGGCAGGTCCTGCTTGACCAACCTGATCTCCTTTTACGACCAGGTGACCTGCCTGGTGGATGAAGGAAAGGCTGTGGATGTTGTCTACTTGGATTTTTGTGAGGCCTTCGACACAGCCTCCCACAACATTCTGCTAGAGAAACTGGCAGCCTGTGACTTAGACAAGTGTACTCTTCACTGGATTAAAAACTGGCTGGATGGCCGAGCCCAGAGAGTTGTGGTGAATGGCATTAAATCCAGCTGGCGGCAGGTCNGGATTGTTTAGTCTGGAGAAGAGAAGGTTGAGGGGAGACCTTATTGCTCTCTACAACTACCTGAAAGGAGGTTGTAGGGAGATCGACGCTGATCTCTTCTCTTAAGTACCTAGTGATAGGACAAGAGGAAACGGGTTCAAGTTGTGCCAGGGGAGGTTTAGGCTGGACATTAGGAAAAAAATTTTCACTGAAAGAGTTATCAAGCATTGGAACAGGCTGCCCAGGGAGGTGGTTGAGTCACCATCCCTAGAAGTCTTTAAAAGTCGTGTAGATGTGGTGCTTGGAGACATGGTTTAGTGGCAGACCTGGTAGAGTAGGGTCAATGGTTGGACTGAATGATCTTAAAGGTCTTTTCCAACCTAAACAATTCTATGATTCTATGATTATTTCAATGTCTTCCACATAAGCTATTTTTACAGGAGGTTACAGTTAGCAAACCTTCTTGGGTTTAATCTTAGCACTCCTCAAGTCAGTGACAAAGCACTCTGATTGCAGTTGGGCCAGAATTTCTTCCTCTGCTCTTTTGAGTAAATGAAGGATACATACAGACAAAGTAATACATTTCAAATTGCTGATAACTT
Organism: Burhinus bistriatus; assembly: GCA_013397275.1. Taxonomy (NCBI): domain Eukaryota; kingdom Metazoa; phylum Chordata; class Aves; order Charadriiformes; family Burhinidae; genus Burhinus; species Burhinus bistriatus. The sequence continues at coordinate 45,495 of VYXH01000037.1, read as the reverse complement.
TTATAGTTCTGCCTGTCATAGGACCATATAAATCACTCATCAGATTTGTCCAGTCATCCATCTGGTTAAATACACTTTTTAACATATTCCCCACCCCAATATACACACAAATTTATTCCTTAATTCTATACAGTTATATGCTGCGGTGTAGTGTAGTTTTCCATTTTTAAATACTTACATAATTTACAATCATTATTTGCTCATTTACCTTACAAAATTATGAGTGTAGATTTTTGAACCCTGCTACAATTTTTAGTCTTTATGATATTGTTATGTTCTTAAAAGTGAATGCTGTACCATATAAAATGTATTTTCTCAATTTTAAATTTGTTATTTTCTAATACAGTGCTGCCTAGAACTTATATTCTAAGTATTATGAGATTTCTGGGGTGTACCTATCAACTGCATCCTAGTAACTGCAAGAAATTGAGGAAGACAGGCCAAAAATATCTGACATTGATAACATCTCTTTGAGGAACAGGAACTCTATGTTTCTTACTTCTTATGTGAACTATGGGGATCTAATAGGACCACAACTCAGAAACAGATATTGGTTGGAAGTGAGTTCAGGATATGATCACGTCCACCTTCCAGCTCAAAGGATGAGTACCGCCAATGCTTGATCAGGACAGCCATGGATAGTTTTGCCTAGGTGATTTTTGAGCTTATTTTGCTGTCTGTCTGGGAAACTCGTACCACTGCTGCACCATTCTCACAGCCAAAAAAATAGTTCTTCCAATGTCCAACTCGAAACTGCCAAGCCACAGCACAGTTTTTGTCTGTTGTCTCTTTTTATATCATGCACCAGTACTGAGAAGAGTTTGGTTCCTTTATTTCTGGCTGCAGGCTGATATTTCTTCCCTTAGCCTCCTCTTCAGCTCATGAAAGTAATCCAGTTCCCTCAACCCATTCTTAAAGGTCATGTGCTAAAAGTGACTGTCCCTGTTCATACTATACCCTCCTCCAGCTTCTTCATATTACTTCTGAACTAGGGGCCACAGACTAGTTCTGGTGCAGCCTCACCAGTGCTACATAGAGGGGAATATAACCTTCCTCAAACTGCTGACCACAATGCTCACAATTTGCCTTGTTCATAATAAAAGTGAATATTCACATACTCATGACATCTGAATAGGAGCTGTTGGCTCATATCCAGTCCAACTGCAGGGCCAGTCAGCCCCCAGCCCATATTGAAACTCTTTTTTTTTTTTTTTTTTTTCTCTTCCAGATGCAAAACTTCGCATTTTTCTTCGTTGAACTTTCTGAATTTTCTACTAGCTCGGTCCTCGAGTGTACTACAAACTGAAGCTCTACTATTTCTTTTGTCAGCCACTCTTCTAATTTAGTGTCATCTCTAAGTTTGTTGGTAGTGCACTCTGCATCATCATCTAAATTGTTGATGAGAATGTTGTAAAATAAGGCCTGTGGTATCAATCTGGGGTATCCTCCACTTATTATACCAGACAGGTATTAAAGCATTGACCAACACCTTTTGGGCCCAGTCCGGCCAATTATGACCCCACCTAACAGTCAATTCTTCCAGTCCGTATTTCCTCATCCTACAAATGAGAATATTGTGGGACACAGTGTCAAAAGGCTTAAAGAAGTCAAAGTATAGAACTTCCAGCCCTCTGCTTTATCCATATAACCAGTGAGTTTGTTGTAAAAAACAATCAGTTCATCCAGCCTGATTACCATTGGTAAATACATATTGAGTATTCCTGGTTACTGTCTTGTCTTGCATATGCCTGGAAATGTATTCTAAAAGGACACGCTCCCTTCCAAGGACTGAGAATAGATTGGCCAACCCATGGTTATCCAGGTTCTCCTTCTTGTCTGCCTTAATGATAGGCATAACATGAAGTCTTTACCTAGTCATGGATACCTCCTCTGTTTGTCACTGTTTTCCACAGAAGAGGTCAGTAGCCTTTCAGTCATGATCCACCAACTCTTTCAGCACCTTCAAGCTGAAACAGCTGACGAAATGCTGACGCTGTTCAAGCTGATGGATTTAAACATATCCAGTTTCTCTGGGTACTTTTGAGCTGTTGCGCCCAACTGTTAGCTGTCTTACTCCTTCCCAGACTGCTGTTACACGCAAAGGTCTGAGAGCAGGCAATGTCTATGAAGATCAAGACTTAAAAGGAATGAGTTGTTTAGCCTTCTCCATGTCACCTCTCAGTTGTTGATTCTCCCATCCATTAGCAAACCTACCTTTTCCCTGAATTTCTTTTTGCAGTTAGTTTGAGTAGGATCCTTTTTCTTATCTCTAATGTCACTTTCTAGGTTTAGCTCTAGCTGGGCTTTGTTCCTGAGTTTCTCCCTAAGTATCTGAGAAATGTTTCAATACTTCTCTTTTGTTGCCTGAAATTTCCATCTTTTGTGTGTTTTTTGCATTTTTGTTCAAGAGTTATTAACATATGTGCAAAAAAGTAGGTCATATTTAAGTTTACCAAGTTGAAAGTTTAAATTATGTGAATATTTTGTTGAGATAGAAATTCTGGAGATTATTTGAAAACTAAATGTATTACAGATACATTGGTTTATGTTACAGCCCTGTATTTTTTGGCAGCATTTAATTAACACAACAACAAAAGAAAACCCCAGATGACAGCCTACAAAAACATATAGTCAAAAAGGAACTAAAAAAAAAAAAAATTAAAAAAATCACATCACTGTTTATTTCAAGCACAGAGCTTTTTAATCAATTCTGTGTGGAAGCAAGGAGGCTGCCACTTCGCTTGTCTGCATTGTTACAAAAAGCGCTCTCCCGTGTTGCCAAGCTCACTGTGCTGCCTCTGTCTGGCACCAAAGCACTATCTTTTGCTGCCATGCAGCCTGCACTATGTGATAAAGTGTAGTTCTCTGCCTTGCTGATTATCAACTCTACTATAGACAGTGCTCCCTTGTGCTGTGGTATTCCATATTGAAGTGCTGTTCTCTCTTGTTTGTCTCCCTCCTGAAATGCACATCACAATCACATTTTAGTTTATCGCTTTCACTAAATTTTTGTGTGGTATGCAGTCTGTAAAGGTAGTATTGGTTTTAATTTCACATTTGTGTGTGTGTGTATTTGAGTAATGGGATAGTGAAAGATCTAGAACTGGAAGATGATACTCTGCTTTTATTTACAGAATTGAAAAGATGTGTATTGCAAACAGTTGTATCAGAGGATAGGCAGAGAATAGAAATAATATTTCACAGATCTGATCCATTTTGAGTGAAATTTACCTTGAAATTAAAAAAGTAACCACAAAGGTCTTGCCCACCAAAATAATAACAACAACAACATATAATTATTATTGTTGCTGTTGTAATGTAAAGTAATATAAATTTTAGGTGCTTTATCAAAGTAGAATCCACTGTCCTGAATTAATCAGCCAGGTTCTCTATACAATTTAAAGAAAATTTATGTGAAACAAGTAGAGATCTGCTTGAAAAAATCTCATGGAATACGGCCCTGGAGGGAAGAGGAATCCTGGAGAGCCGGTTGATATTCACCTCCTCCAAGATCAAGAAAGGTCCATCCCAATCAAAAAAGGTGACCTGGGATGAGCAGTTGTTTGATTGTATAGGGACAACTTTAGGAAAGCCAAGGCCAACCTGGAGTTGAATCTCTCAAGGGATTCTAACAGGAAAGGAAAATACATAAACAGTAAAAGGAAGGCTAGGGAAAACATGGACTCAGTGCTGAATGAGGCAAGGGACCTGGTGATAAAGGACATGGAAAAGGCAAAGGTAATCAATGCTTTATTTGCCTTGGTCTTCACTGGTAAGATCAGCCTTCAGGAATCCCAGGCCTGTGAGACCAGAGGGAAAGTCTGGAGCAAGGAAGACTTATCCTCATTGGAGGAAGACCAGGTTACAGAGCACTTAAACAAAACGGATATACATAAGTCCATGGGGACTGACGGTTGCCACCTACTCGTGCTGAGGTAGCTACCTGAGACTTGACACTGTCTCCCATCCTCATAGGCAAGCTGACAAAGTACAGGTTAGATAAGCGGACAGTGAGGTGGATTGAAAACTGGCTGAACAGCTGTGATGGGGGGGATGAAGAAGAGGGAGTGAGAATCTTCTCAGTGGTGTCCACTGACAGGACAAGAGGCAATGAGCACAACTTAAAACCCATGAAATTCCACCTGAACACAAGAAAAACACTTTTTTTCTGTGAGAGTAGTCAAACACTCGATGAGGTTGTCCAGAGAGGTCATGGAGTCTCCATCTCTGGAGATATTCAAAACCTGACTGCGTATGGTCCTTGGCAACCTGCTGTAGCTGATTCTGCAATGAACAGGGAAGTTGAACTAGGTGATGTCCAGAGATGCCTGTCAACCTCAAAGATTCTGTGATACCAAAATAGCCACAGAGTAGGTTGTCACTTAATCTTCAGAGGAGTTTAAGAATGCTTCAGAGAAAGTGTGTCTTAAATCCTCTTCTCCCTGTTTCCAGGAGAGAAATATAGTGCCTCAGAGCTCAGTGGATTTCATAGTCCCAAACCTCCAAAATTTAAAAATATTCTTCTTTCAGAATGCAAGTTACAGTCTTTCTTTGCCCTTCTCCATTGGCTTTTAATGAGTCCATAAAAAAAAAAAAAAAAAAAAAAAAAAAAAAAAAAAAAAAAAAAAAAAAAAAAGGTAATCTGTGTTTCAGAAGGAAACACAAAACCCTGTTCAGCTAATTCTGAAAAAAAATCCTACAATCCAAAAACCCAAACAAGCAAACAAATCTAACAAGACCAACCCAGCTCTCTGGGAGGATTTGATTCCTCAGTGAATGTTCTAACCATTAAACTAGTACGTCTTCATCAATATATTACTTGAATATAACGTTAGATTTTGATACCAGTCTTTTAATCTAATTCCTTGTAGTTGAAACAAATGTCAGGCTCCTAAACTAAGGTAGGGAGCAGTAGGAATCAAACAAGATGTTCTATGCAGAGCCATTCAGAGGAAAGGTGTCAACAGAAAAGGGGCAAGGTCTATTTGAGATGTTATGGAGGATCCTGACTCATTTTATATATGTATTTATTCTGTATCTGTATCTGTATCCTAGTATACAGAAGGGCCACAGCTTTTACTATTTGCCTGTGATTTCTCCCACATTAGTGCCATTCTGTATTGGCTGTATTATATATTTGGGCAAAACATATAAAAAGGATTACCATACCAATCAACTGAAAAAGTTGGCAGAGCATGTATTGATATAGATGACAGAAGCAGGAGCAGCAGGTCCTGGAGAAAGAAACTCCAGCTTGAGCCAGGTGGTACTCTATAATTTACCCAGTTTGATTAATCGCAAATTGTTTGAACAACAAATGTGTCCTTCAAGAAAAAGGTTCTGAAAAATTCACATTAATGGGACTTCCATTGGTGCATTTGTGGTGGGTTGACCCTGGCTGGACACCAAGTGTCCACAAAAGCTGCTCTATCACTCCCCTCTTCAACTGGACAGGGGTGAGAAAATACAACAAAAGGCTCCTGGGTTGAGATAAGGTGCAGGGGGATAGGAAATGGGGGTTGTGGTCAGTTCATCACACGTTGTTTCTGCTGCTCCTTCCTCCTCAGGGGGAGGACTCCTCACACTCTTCCCAGGTTCCAGTGTGGGGTCCCTCCCACAGGTGACAGTTCTCCACAAACGTCTCCAATGTGGGTCCTCCCCACAGGCTGCAGTTCTTCACCAACTGCTCCAGCACGGATCCCTTCAATAGGGTGCAGTCCTTCAGGAACATACTGCTCCAGTGGGGGTCCCCCACAGGGTCGCAAGTCCTGCCAGCAAACCTGCTCTAGCGTGGGCTCCTCTCTCCANTTGGCTCTATCAGACACAGGGGAAAATTCTAGGAGCTTCTCACAGAAAAACCTCTACCTCCTGCTACCAAAACCTTGCTGTATAAACCCAATACAATATTAGCTGGCAGGCTGGCTGCCTGATTTACAGAGTAAAGGAACTAAAACAAGGAAAGGATCCGAGGATGGATTTGGAAAGAACTTGCTACCAGGTATAATCTGGGCCACTGAATCAAATGGAAATGAGTCATCTCATGTAACTGAGAACTGTTTGAATAATCTTTTTATTTGCCTTTTCTTTTTTTAAATAAGAGGTATAACTTTAACTTTCTCAGTAAATGAAATGTGGGCTAGTAAAATTAAACTATTGCTAGTTAAATAATGATTTATATTTCTCTGAAATGTAAAAAAAAAAAAAAAGTTTTACTTGCTTTATTTTCTCCCAAACTACCTAATTTTTAGAATACAATTTAAAAAGAGGCTATACTCCTGGGGAAAAAGGCCAGAACAAAAAAGCCCAACAAACAAACAAAAAACCCAAACAAAACCCCTCTATGGTTCTCACTTGAAGACTAGAGTTAATTATAATTGACTAACTTTGTGTCACCAAACCCCTAAAAACCAAACTTCTTACACAGCTCTATTCTTTATCCTCCTCTGCCCAGTGGTCTTACAGTAGCCTATTTTGTAGGGTTTTAAGTTCCCTGAGGATGAAATGGACATCAGTTCTTCAAACAACTACATGAGTAATTCCATAGGTAAACACTCTAAATGAACTACTCACATGTTACAAAATAAACATATACACAGAATAGCAATGTCCTCTGTGCCCAGTTCATCCTACCACTTCAGTCTTTGTGAAAATGGAGGCTTTTGTTAGTGGTGTGGAGGACATATTTGCTTCCTTTGGGTAAGCTGGTTGTTTTTCACTCTCTCTCCTCTCTGAGATTTGGGGGTGGGGTCTGGACAGAATGACTGATTAGTGAAAATTCATGCCTAATTTTGAGGATGTATATATATTATTTTTCTGTATGTGTCTGTTTTACTTTTCTATCTTCTCTTTGAAAACCCACAGTCCAGATTCGCCAAATGTATTTCTCTCTGCTTTTTGGCAGTCTGACACTGATTATGACAATGAAGGTCTGATTAATAAAATGGCAGTTAATTAAACTTACGTGACTTGTTGTAACATATGTAATTTTAAGGCTGCACAATTTTCTTATCACAATATTCTTTTCTGAAAAGCAGTAGCAGACTAATAAAATCTGCAGTTGTGGTCTGAGAATAGCTCTGTTGGTAGAAGGAGGCATAATCTTTTTTAATTAGGGGAAAGGTTGATTAATCTGTCCAATGCCTAAGTGGCATTGCTATTTAATAACTGTTCTCATTTTGCTAAGATCTACATTGTAGAAGTTTCTGGTGGGAAAAATAAGATAAAAAACTGCTTTATTTCTGACTCACTAATTTAAATAAGTTATAATCTTCTTAATTAGTTATATCTCTTATTGTCTTGCTCTTGCAGGTCTGCAATATTTACAAATATTAACACTGAAATTAACATAAAATACTAGCTTATAGAGTTTCACATTACGTTTTCATGCTACTAGACAGAGGGAAATCAGTAATGCAACATTTTACAAAGAAATGTCTAAAAATCTGTATGCTTATTCCACTGTGATTCTTCAAATGACTCTCACAGTAGAATTCATTTAAAGGTAGAATAGGTAGAATCCCGTGAGTTAGATCAAGTTCTATATATAACTATCTTGTACAGCCAACTGGAGAACCTGGAAGAACATTTTCTCATGCCAACTTTTCCTATTTGGGACTAGTGTTAATAACCATATAGTTGCTTTTTGCTTATGAAAGTACAAGTACAAAAAGTCTATTACAAATGGGAAGAGAAAATAGTAGCAGCTCAGTTCACTTTTACTTCATCCCAAGTGCAAACTGCCGCTCGTCAGAACAGTTCACAGCTGCATCCCTTTAACATTATCTGAACTTCAAGATCTCCAAAATCAAAATATAGTGAATAGCAACAGCTGGGCTTTATTGCTGAACCAGATTTCCCCAGTTTTAGTGGTACAAACAAATTATTTTTAGTGGCATGTTATAGCCTAATTAGTTTAGCACTCTCAAAGTGGGCTTTTGTGAATACCTCTCTCATTTTTTTTTTTCTATATAAGACATCATGCAGTGTAACAGTATTCCCCCAAGACTGATGTTCCTTCCCCTCTGTTGAAATCCCCAGAGTCCTGGACATTTCATCCTTGCAGAAAAGCAGGCAAGATTAACATTTGTTATGTGACATGTCAGCCACTGAATGTTATGGCTGTTCTCTACTACCTGCCCTACCCTGCCCCTCCCCCCAATTTTTAATTGTTAGGGGAGGAATAAATAGAAGCATAAAGTACTTGTGAGGAACAGGTAGTATCTGAAAAGCTTGGCTAATTCCAGTGATAACCTACAAATAGAAATATTTCAAGTATGCTTACTGTTCTGACAGCTGATCTTCCAGTCTCTGATAAATGGTCTCTCACTTAAGTGAAAATAAACAGAGTATATGATATTGATTTTACTATAGCTCGTTGAAAGGTCTGTGGTGTAGGTAATATTGTGGAATTGTGATATGATAAAATGACTACTGGGCAAGAACGTTCTTTGTCACTTCTGTCTCCTCAGTTTTCTCTTTATCTTTGCTTCATGGGAATAAGTAATCCCTTAGAAACAACATATATGTATTATCTAATAATTTTTGCAGTCAGGGAAAAAAAATAGGATCAGCTTTGCACTTAGTTATATATATCTTCAACTTAAATTATTCCTTTATGTCCATACAGCTCCTTGTATATGTCAACTTAATCATCAGGTTAAATATTTCTATGTTCGAGTCTTGAATTTCCATGACACTTGAGCATCTTATTAGGAAACATGTTTCAAAAAACTGTATTTCAGAGCTGCCTTTAGTAGCTTAACATAATACAGATAAGGATGCATGCCCTGGCATGATTTCAGAGCTTTGACAAACACAAGGTTAGTCACATACATACGGGTATATGCCTACCCTGGTTTAGCGCTGAGAGGAACTACAGGAAATGAAGAATGGGTAGTTACTTACTGTTATTTTCTGTCACTAGCAGTAATTTGTTTTCTTCTTAAACGTATATTGCAAGGACAGAGCAGAGTAATAAACCAGAAATGGGCAGAGCTAAGGAGCAGTTAGCTTAACTGACATGCTTTATAGTAACTGTTGAATAAATCAAGAAAACTTGTGCTAAACCTTCATTTGTTTTTGCTTTCCAACAGAAAGTGTGCAGCTATGGGTGAAATTTCTAAATAAAATTACTTTACTAGCAGTATTTCCCTGCTAAGAACAGTAGTGAGTGTCCTTGTATAAACAGGATTTCAGGTGGCTGCCAAAGACTACCTGAATCACATTATCTTCCTCAGTTCAGAGCAGGTGGTATTTTAGGTATAAAACAGTTAGTGGTTTATAGATCCTGATTAATTAGATCCAATTTTTAGTTAGCGTCAGACCTCTTGTTCTTGAAGATGTGATGGAGCTGTGGTAGCTATGAGAAACCATAGAATCACAGAATCGTTTATGTTGGAAAAGACCCTTAAGATCATCAAGTCCAACTGTAAACCTAGCACTGCCAAGCTCACCACTAAACCATGTCCCTAAGTGCCACATCTACACATCTTTTAAATACCTCCAGGGATGGTGACTCAACCACTTCCCTGCGCAGCCTGTTCCAATGCTTAACAACACTTTCAATGAAGAAATCTTTCCTAATATCCAATCTAAACCTCCCCTGGCGCAACTTGAGTGGCCATTTCCTCTTGTCCTATTGCTTGTTGCTTGGGAGAAGAGACCAACACCTGCCTCACTACAACCTCCTTTCAGGTAGCTGTAGAGAGCGATAAGGTCTCCCCTCAGCCTTCTTTTCTCCAAACTAAACAACACCAGTTCCCTCAACCACTCCTCATAAGACTTGTTCTCTAGACCCTTCAGCTGCTTTGTTGCTTTTCTCTGAACGTGCTCCAGCACCTCAATGTCTTTCCTGTAGGGAGGGACCCAAAACTGAATACAGTACTTGAGTTGTGGCTTCACCAGTGCCGAGTACAGGAGGGCAACCACTTCCCTAATCCTGCTGGCCAGACTATTTCTGATACAAGACAATGGAAGAGGAAATTTATATTGAAAAAAATTGTCAGAACAAATGACCATGTGTGTTGACATGAAAAAGGAAAAACAGGACAAATTGTTCATCACAGTGTACTTTGCCACATGATGCTTGAGCCCTAGAATAATTTCTTGTTATTGTTTGTATTGACCCTGCTGTATATTCTGTTTACATCTTCAAGCAGAAGTTTGAGTCAGATCCCAAGTAAAATATGTGCATGTACTAGTGTAATTTCAGTGTCGCAGGTGTTACTTTCTGAGTCACTAAAGCTGGCTTCAGTTAAAGCTACTCAGGTGGGAACTTCTAAAATAATTATAGACATAGTAATTACTGTTCATAAGTCCTTCTGACCCCTGTGTACTTCTAGTACTGCTCTTTTTGCCCAGTCTTGCTTTTCATCCAGCAACCTTCACTGACTTTTGGGGTTGCAACAAGTTCCACACGGCTACTCCTGAGTATCCAAGAAAAGTCTTTTCAGTCTCCTGTGAAGTCTGGCTGTCTATCTATGCACTGCTTTTCTCAGGATTCCCTGATCTCTTATTGCTACACACATCTCTACTCTTTTTTTTTTTTTTCTCCACACTTCCTTTCATGTTCTGGAAACATCCCCAAACTGAGGAATCTCCCCAGACCTATGTGAGCACCAAGGGTATGGTAAGGTGTTGATCTGCATTGCACCTTTTCACAGGAACACATTGTGCAATACATTGTACACAGCAAAGACCTAAAATAGAGACCATACATATGAATAGATTGTGTTTACAGTGGTTTTTTCCCATCCAGGAAGAAAATCCTTTTCCATTTGTAATTGGGTAAAATATTCTAAATATAAAAGCAATAAAAAAGAGAATGACATTAAGATATGTAGTTTATTTACTTATTTATTTGCATTCTAACTAGTCAGGTATAGCACTTAATAATAGAACACCACTGAAATATTATTGCTTAAAAATCTACTAGAAAGAGTTAAAATCTAGGGATTTTTAAAAGGTATCTTTAATATTCTTTCTAACTCACTTTGCTCCTTTTTAAGGCTGCTTCATAAATATATCTAATGGTTTATATGTAAGTAAAGGATCAGAGTGAAGTACTGTTTTGCTACTATTATGAATGACGTTACTCATATTCAGAAGTGGGTTTGATGTCAAAATCTGGGGGGGAAGCATCAATTTACGTTTTTCTCAAATGCTACAAAAACTGAAAAAAACAATTACTTATGAAAAAAGATAGTGTAGGCCTCAGTAATCTCAGTAAATGCTGGAAGTACCCAAGTTATATAAATTCTTACAGTCACGGTATACCCAGTTGTCATCTGCAACTTGAAAGGGTGGATAAAACATTTCTTTTCTTCTTACCCCTTCTTGGTTTTGGACTTGCCAAGAGCACAAAAGAAGTATCTGGGTTAAGTGGTTCCTTTTCACTCTATGTGCGCATTCTTTCCTTGATTAATTAGAATCATTTACCTACCTCATAATTAGCCATATGCAAGATGTCTGTCCTGAAATGTCAGATAGTGGTGAAACTGTTTTCTGAATTTGCAAATTTTGAAAGATATTTATTTGAATGAACTTTTTTATACTAGTTCTCAGAGCTATCATGTGTCCTCAGTGCAGCTAACAACATAGTGGAACAAAGGATTTAAAAAGCACTTCTGCGCTTTTGCGTAGATGATGAAGGTCTATCTGGATTCTGCACAACATAAAATAGTCTTAAAGTAACTCCAAATGTGTTAATTAGCAATATTTTCAAAAATAGTTGTACTTTAGGTGAGAACATAGTCTTTCAGAAATGCTTTGACCTTGCTGTACAGCCCCAAAACAAGCCTGATGAGATAAAAAGAGTAGAAGAATACCACATCCATCAGTCAGGTGCCTCTTTTCTTATTCTATAATTATTTTCTACTTTCACGTCGTGTATTCTTCGAATCACAAATGCTAAGTTTAGTTAATGCACTGGTAGAACTTCAGTGATGTGGAATGTGCGGGAAATGTAGTTGTCCAAAATGGTAAAATGATTTTTGAATATTCTTCATAGTACGTAAATATCTGAAGTACTTTCAAAAAACAATGTGTTTGTTGGATTATTGTACTGAAAACCTTATACTGCCTGTATACTTGTCTTTGACTACAATTTTTAAAGAAAAAAAACCCACTAATGAATACAATAAGCCAAATCACAAGCAATATAATAATTATTGTAAAACAAACTTGCATTTTATCAGACCATGAATACTGAATTCAACTCACATTACAGTTAGTTATTTTTTTCTTTTTTTTTTTCTTTTATTTTTTCCATCTAAAATCCTTATCTTGTTTTCTTAAAGCAAGGAATGACTACTATCCTGCAGTTGATATTTCTAATCGCTGTTAATCAAACGGAGCATAGTTTGTATCATAGCTTAAATATGCTGTACAATCATCTTTTAAGTCATAGTAAAATGTAGCATATGGACTGACAAAAAAAATGATTATGTGAAATTCAGCATCAGCTGAAAACCTATTTCATTTTTTTCTCTTTGTTAAAGCCATTTCTAAATGTAATGACCTACATGTGTGTGTTAGTAATGGAAAGTTGAAATATTTGGGGGATTAAGTAACAGCCAAAAATACATGCTCCAAGGTGTTTTTTTCCCTAGAAGTTTTTGCTGAGTGACTGGAAGTAGGAGTAAAGTTTTCGCAAAGAGATTAGAAGTTAATTCTTAGGTACCACTGCAGTGTAAATTTACTTCTGCTAAAAAGTGTGTGAGCAACAAGAGACGTTTTCGAATGAAAATTATCTAGTTACAAAAATTTGAATATGCAGTTATTTTTAAGGAAAAATGTGGAATGGAGAAAGTGTCTGTAGAAAAATTTACCTCTATGATTACACATGATCCAATTAGATGCATTTGAACCTGAGTAATTAATAGGCTATTTAATCTCAAATACTTACTGTAGTTCTTTGCTGCCCAAAGCAGTCATTTGCAAAGCCTTCAAGTGCATGAATGTATGCTTATATCTTCCTATAAAAAAATGTTTAGTCTAAAATGTTTTACATTCCTATTTATTTTGGAGACACAGTCTCACGATATTACCTGGAATGTGTTATTAAGTGAATAGATTTAGTTAAGAAATCTGATGTGGGCTGGAAAATGATTAGCAGCTTTAATGGCATTGATACATCAGATACATTAGCACTCAGATGAAAGAAGTGGAATAGAAGATCTCCCACACAAAGCATGCTATATTAACTGTAACTGCATGGAGAGAAAAAAAGTTGCTTTAAAATAATAATAATCTAAGCTATTAAATGCATCAAGAATAAAATGACTCCACTTGCTCTGTCTTATTGCATTGTATGAAATGTTTCAGAATAATGAAAGCTAATAAAATGAATATAATCACATATGTAACTTCATTGAAATTTATGGTAAATACAGTATATTTATCCTTAAATATTTAATATAGACTATCATAAAACATAACATCAAAAACTTGTCTCTTTTTTTTTTTTTTTTTTTTGAATACTGATAACAAGGTACTCCAGAGTTGAAAAAGAAGGATAAATTCTTTTTTGGTTTAAAAGGGGATGGTCAAACTTCTTCAGATAAGGTTGCTTAATGTTAGTTGCTTTCACCCATGCACTCTGTGCAGGCCTTCAAAATTATACTAGAAATTGTCCATGTGGAGACTCGACGAATAAGACAGGGAAAAGGAAGGCGCCTGAAAGAGAGGAAGGAAGAGAAAACACATGTAAAATGAACAGAGAGAGTTAGCTGTGCTGCTGTTGCCATTTTTCTACTGGCAAATGAAGCAGCTGCCTGCACGACATGGAAGATACATGTTGAAGGGAAAAAGCATGACTTACGCTGAACCTTTATTCATTTTGCTTCCTATGTTGCAGATGAGTGCAAGTGTTGCATATGGTTCAGAAGGTGAAAGCTGTTATTTTGAAGACCAAGCAATAGTTAGACCTCAGGGCAGATGTACCTTGAAGAACGTGGAAAGCTCTCTGAGCGGGAGCACACCATTAAGCCTACCACTTGGCTGGACCTTTGCATGCCGGGGTCTGAGAATACCATATGGAGGAGTTTGGAAGAGACCATGGTCTCTGGCACTTCTTCAGCATCCACACCTTGGACCTTGCAAATGATCCTTGAAAGGGAATATAGATGTTGGGAAGAACTTTGCCCAGTTCTCATCAACAGCCCCACAGACAACAGCAAGCATAGATTGGGATGCCTTGCCTTTAGTTAGAAAGCAAAGCTATTACATGAGGGCATTTTAGTTACAGAAATTCTCTCCCTTTGCCCTCACTTCCAAGCAGCATGAAGTCACGCAGCTTGTTGGGCACAGAAGGTGTGTAGCAGTGGCATATTCTTGATGATGAGACTTTCCCAGTCTCTGCATAACTGTGAGTATCATGGATTACAGGGAGCCCATGGTCCATGAGAAGTGTGTAGAGGCACTTTAATTTCCAGTTTCAGCAAGTAGCTTGCAGATGGGATCAGCTGTGGGTGGTATTCCTTAAGAAGGGCCAGTGAGGATGATTTGTCTCATTTATCAGCATACCATCGTGTCCAGTTGAATGGGATGTCCGTGGGATATCATTTCATTGATCACTACAAAATGGGAGTGTGGAAAAACTTTTACAAGTGGAATTCCAGGGTGAATTTTTGCTTGCTACTGTGAAGGCAACACTGGTGCTCTACTGAACTTGTATAAGACACAAGCTGAAATGTTCCTTGATCTAGATGAGTAGAACACAGCAAGGAACAAGCCACGGTAAACATGAGATGACCTTTTGACCAAATTCCTCATGTTCCTTCTCCCACTTTTTTGGTTGGAAGCTGAATTCATCTTCCTCAAACAGCTGCTCCAATGGTAACTAAAGCTGATCTGCAAGATACTGATGAAAATGCTGCACACATCCAAAGGGAAGTTGCTTACAGTTGTTTGCTTAAAAACAATTTAATTGTTCTAAAAAAAGGGTCAAGAACATAATATTAACATAGCTCATCAATACATCTGTGATTTTTCAGGCGGATTGGGCAGTAAGAGAGAAGACCTGCATGATAGTGATGGTGAGGAAGTATTTTTAAAAATCTACAGAAGTACAAACAAAATCTGTGTGTGAGGAATTAGTTCCTTTTTAAATATACAGGCAATTTATTTGTGAAAGAACCAATTTTGTTATCACCAGTGAGAAGGAAACTGCCATATTAATTTATTTCATAGTAGAAATAGCACTGAGAGAGTAAAACAAGCTTTGCTTTATGTTGTATTTTAATGAGTATATGTGCATGTTTCATTGGAGTATGCGTGCATTTTGTTGTTATTCTCCTTCTTTCATATTCTCCCATTCTTTAAAGAGAATTCCATTAAAGTTAAATTTGGTACTTAAAAATGTGGTTATTGGGGGCAAAAATTATATAGTCAAACTGACAGCTTTAAAAACTTCTTTGTTGGGAGGGGGGGTAAAGTACAATAAAGGTTTAAAATCAATGATTAGGCAGAAATTATTTTTCACTTTACCTTCTAAAGAGGGAGGGTGTTTCTCATCAATAAACTCTTTTTATACTGAGGTGGACCATATGTATTGTGTGTTATTTTAAATGCAGTCACTGGATTCTTTGAAGAGTGTATGTATGTCCACAAAAGTCAAAGCTGCAATTCAATCTACAGAAGGCTTTTTAAGTCTGTGTTTTCTAAAATGAAGTGATGCCTTTTTCAGACAATGACACAAATAATTAAAACATACCTGACTCAGACGTTTGGGTGACTTTCTGATGGTATCACAATGGTGAATGGTCTGCTCTTTAGGCAAATTAATGTATCAAAATGAAAGGTATACAGGTGCAGCAGCAGCCATGTCATTAACGATCAGGATGAGTAATGGAAGTCTTAGCAACTGTTTTAAACAGAGAAGATATGCCAGTCTCACAGGGAGACTGATCAAGAAATAATTTGCTGGTTATTTTCTAAAATCCACAAAGGACAACTGGAATAATCTACTTTGATTTCCTGCATGAATGTGGACAACAGGCTTGCCTAAATTATTACTGTTTGAAATCCAGTGTCCTTAGTGATACATCAAAGGACTTGACCACCTCATTCGTTTAGAAGACAGTCTGTCACCACAAGAAAGGACTTTGCTATGAATTGACAATAATAGATGTATCAATAGGATTTACTTTAGGTCTGCCCAGTTTTTCAGAGACTCATTTTAGTCTCTGTGCTATGGTTCTTAGGAAAAAAATGCAAAACAAAACAATGAGATTGCACAAAATTTCTCCTAAAGACAAATTTTGTGTTCCTTATTGCGCGTGGATCCCATAGGATCACATCCATTGTGATTCCTTTTTTCCTTTTTTTTTGGTTTTTTTTTTTTTTTTTTTTTCCTTATCAATCAATGTATTCAGTTGTATTCAAAAAAGCAGGAGTCAAAGGCTGAGTTTAAGCTGGTTCTTATTCCAATACAGAGATAATTATAGGAATCTCACTTTATTATATATCAGACTGAACCCCCCATTTTGTACAATAGGAAGTCTGAACTTTTTTGAAGCCTAAATTGATCTCCTTGCAGCCATTAGTCTTGTTTTGTGCAAGTTTTGAAAAATGAATGATGGGATCCATGTAGCCAATTGCAGTAGTTTTGGTTATTTGGGTTTTTTTTGGTCTGTTCCTTTGGACTGAAATTATTGTGCAGCATACTAAAGGAATATTCTGAGCTCTACAGTCATATATGATTTTTTTTTCATGTGACTGCAAATAAATTGGTTGGATTTAAAAGTTACTTCATTTTCCAAACATGCATGTATTCTTCATACTATGAGTGTATCCATCATTGCACCTTTGTGCAACACAGTTGCTTATGCTGATAGAGATGTCTAATATGAGAATGTATTTGTGCATTAAATAAGATTCACTAATGCACCTTCACATTCATTACTGGAACAAGTGACACTTTCTTTTGGCATGACAAGTGCATAAGAAAGCTGTGCTTTTGTGACTCTATGAAGTTGTTTTTCTAATGAAGACAAAGACAAGAAAAGTGAAATAAAGTTTGGTTTGCTTTTTTTTTTTTCATTCATTCTGATTTGTCTTAAATTATAGGTCTATTGAGAATGCACGTGTTCCATATGAATGCAGGCTGGCAATTCATCTTTGAAATGCATGTCTCTGAAACATGTTTCAAAATCAAATCCAGGTATACAGAAGATGGGGTCTGTATTCAATGTTAGACATGCTAGACATGACTTTATTTGGCCAGATTTCTTTGGAAATACAGTCCCCCCCCCCCCCCGCT
>VYXH01000037.1:0-28212 GCA_013397275.1 Burhinus bistriatus | reverse complement strand
TTTGAAAAACACCCCCCCCCCCCCCCCCCCCCCCCCCTTTCATGCTGTAATCTGCTGAAAAATATGTATAATAGGAGACACATTTACAGAAGAAATAAGGTTTCAAACCCCTGAATTCATGACTGTGAGAGAATTATTAGACAGTTCTCAGCGGTGGATACTTCTAAACATCCAAGGATATCTGGTCGTCTGACCACTATTTTCATTAGAGGTTTCTCATGTCCCAGGATTGTTGTTTTCTAGATAAATTTACTGTAAATTCACAATAAGAGCTCTTTTATCAAGATGCATTTTCTTTTTGCTTAGCTTTAAGATTCATATCTCTCTGTTCTATATGTAAAATGAAACATGAAGAATAATACCTTGAAGTTTTGAATAAAAGTCTGAAAGAGTCTATTTTTATGTGTAATATATCATTCTTCTTTTCACTTTTCTGTTTTGATGGGAGAACTGGAAACAGGATGTGAACCTTCCTACCATTTTCCCTACATTCTCCTTAAATAATCTCCTTATAAAATGTTAAGTTGTAAAATAAAATAAAATAAAAGGAGATTTTTTTTCCCACCGATATCTTATTTGTAAGGTAATCTTAAAATTAAAGACAATTACTCATTTTCAATAGAACAAATTGCAGCCTATGATCGTTTTCTTCTTTATTATTATTATTTATTTATTTACTTAAAATCAGGATGTTCAGGGCAGGTTTATCAGGTTTTATCATGACAAAACCACTCAACAGTACCTCAGAGCTAAGCACAAGCTTTCTGAACAAACTAAAAGGTTTGGACATGCTTGAACGTGCTCTGAATTCTACAGTATACTCCCACAGGGTGCGTGGTGTTTACATTCCATGTTTCTTCTTCCTTACTTCTCGAGACATTATTTCTCTAGTTAACTATTTATTTGAATCATAGTAGTAGCTAAAAACCCTGCTCCACTTGGCTGGAATTATGTAATAGGGGGTTTGTTTTGCTTTATTTTCCTCCAGTATCCTAATCTGTTGCTCTCAGTTCACATACAGCTGCTGAGATTTCAGGCTGTGTAACGTAAGTTTTACGGGTTTCAGGACAGGCACATTAAACTTGCCTTGAGCTTTTGAGATGAAAGGTGATGTATGAGTTCAAAGTAAGACCCTATTCACTATAATGCAAATGAGAGTTGAAAGAAACAAATATGTAGCTAAAAGGTTGAAAGCAGGAAATTTGAAGGATCTTTCATCGTTGATTGTTGAAATTCTAGAAGTGAATGTTCCTCCTTACCTGGGCAGTGGAGGAGAGAGGACAACAGAAGCCAGAACAAACAATGTATTGTGTCTCACATGCAAACTGTTGGGAGATTTCTTTTTGAATAATTTAAGACACCTATAATTAAACTGAAATAAGATTTCTTAATCAATGAGATTCTATTTATTTTGTAATATAAGTATTTAATTACTTTCAAGACAAAATCAAGTTGTGCTTTTGTTGTTTTTGTTTTTTTTAATACCAACCAATAAAAAGTATTATTGACTTTTTTTTTTTTTTTAATGTGTGNATTGATGACCGAGGTAGGCTCAATAGCTGGAAGTTCTAAGAGACCGCATTGTGTATCTGAAAAAAAAGAAAAAAAAAAAAAACAAAAAAACAAAAAAAAAAAACACCAACCCAAAACCAAAGCCCAAAAAAACCCAAACAGCTTGGGAATGTTTATGAAAATTGAAGTATGGAATCATAGACTTATAGAATGGTTTGGATTGGAAGAAACTTTTAAAGATCATCTAGTCCAACCCCCCTGCCATGGACAGGGACATCTTTCACAAGCTCTTTCACAATAAAACAAATATTTTTAAATTAAATGACTGGCTGCAAAACTCCAAGTAGCAACAAACCTGGAAAAAATCAACAGTGGCAGCAGAGTTGAGTGAAGGAGAGGGGCGCCTGTTTGGTGGTGGGTTTTGTTTGTTTGTTTTAACATAGGTAGGTTTTTAACTATTGGAATTATAACTCATCATAACTCTTCTTTAGATTCTCATTTTTATCTTTGTCACTTTCAGTGCGGTGCCATGTACATAAGTATTTTGGAGCAAACATCCTATATATTCCCAGTTTCTGTGTTTCTTCATGAATTTGTGTCAGAGAGCATGATCTGGTTTCCTTTTGGTTGAAACGACAAAACAACACAAAACAAAACACAAAAAACCATTCACCCTACGAGTGCACATGATGCACCTCAACTGTTTATTCAATACATTGAACAACTCCAGATACTACGGAAATAAAAACTCTGGAAAAATACATAGTGTGTGATGTCAGGTGCCCTCAGTGAACTGATACATTTTACAGAGCTTCACATCTTGGTGGTAACAGGTATAGTCAACTTCTCTTATAGCAGGTATGAGAGCGTTTGTGTGTGTTCTTCCATGTACATACCTATTCAAAAAGTAATTAAACTGTACATAGGCTAATAAGAAGAACATGTAGCTTGTAACAGGGATCATCTGACAAGGTTTGAGCCTAAGATAGGAGCAAAGAAATTGTGTCTCCAGTTGTCAGACAATGATTAATAACTCTGTATAAGGCGGAATTAGAGGAAACATATCCTCGTGCAGAACTTCAAATTAAGAATTCTTGGATTTTGTTGATTTTTTTCTCACATCTTTTATTTACCTGTGGCTATCTAAATACTTAAATAGTCTTTGGGATATAATTGTTTTATTGTCTTCTGTTAGTGTACAAATGTAGTAAGAAAAGAGAACCAGACAATCTACCTACTTGTTTATTTAGGGGAGGGGAAAAAAAATATCTCACTGTTTAATATTGCATCTTCCAGTCTGAAAACTGTTGCTTTTCTAAAAGTCACAGTGAAGAAGGCTTGAAAGCAGGAAGTTTAACAACGGTCAAAAAGGAGAAAGAACACCAGTATATTCAGAGCATATATTTCCATCCTTCTCCTCACGAAATCTCAACTGCTGTCTTCTGGGAACTATATAATATGGCAGACTGAAGTTTGAAGAGAGCCTTTCAGCTGACACTAGCCTAAATCACTCCTTGTTCTGGGGATGTGTTTCCAGGTTAAGTAAATTCTCCCATTGAAGTTGTCTAGTCAGTCCCAAATAGCACACCCTCTAAATTTCCTCTTCAAATTTACGTACTTCCATCTTGGATGTTGTTTCCCACGTTACAAGTTGTTAGTGTATGAAAACCACTGGCAGAAGAGCAGACTATGTAGTCCATGTACATTTGATTAAGGTGCACTCATACTGGAAGCTAACGCTTTCTACTAGTGTCCTGGTTTGGGCTGGATTGGCTCAATCAGGTGGAATGACAGATGCTCTCTCTCTCTCCTGCCTCTCTTTGAAGGGAGGCAGGAGAGAGAAAGAGAGGGACTTATGACTTTAGAAGGAACTAAACAACTTTAATGAAAGACTAATAATAAAAGAAAAAGAAAATAATGAAATATATACAAAATGGATGGGAACTGGATTCCGGATCTGGATTCAGGGTTGGGATCAAAGGCAGACGAACAGACAGAGGCCTCCTCGGATGCCAGCCATTGAAGAAAGAGGGCTGACCCTTTGATTCTTTGAGCTTTTATACTGAGCATGAGGCAGATGGGATGGAATACCCTGTTGGTCAGCTTTGGGTCACCTGCCCTGTCCGCTCCTCCCCACAGCTGTGACCCCTCTACGCTTTTCTGCTTCCGAGTCTCCAACGGGGCAAATAAGAAAGTTGTCTGGCCTTGGGTGTTATAGCAATAAATGTAAGCAAGAGCCTCCTCTGCATCCCACTCCTTGGCATCAACTATAAACATTGGTCTTACCACTCTGAGACTGAACAGTTTTCTGCACAACATGCTGTTAATTTCAGTAGTTAGAACAGGCCTAGCTAAAAAGTAAAGTTACTGAACAAAATTGGTCCTGTTTTACTTCAAACCAGGACAAATATTAAACCTTAAGATTAACAAAAATATTTTTATGAAAGTGTTTTATTTTCATCTAGACCTAATCCTCTATGAATCTAAGAAGAACTAGCAACAAGCTATGGTCTAAAAAAATGTATAAGCACTAACAACAGGGTGTAACACGTATTTCAAGAGAAAACAGTGAAGAAACGTATGAAGCCGCTAAATTTATGCAGTTCAAGCCGCGATAATGAAAAAGTTACTTCAAAAAGTATTAAATTTTAATATGTATGCACATTGTGGTTTTTTCAAAGTTATAGATATATAAATATATTATATAGCATATAGCACATAATATATATGTTATATATAGATTATATATAATCTATTATTTATATTATATTATATTATATTATATTACATTACATTACATTACATTACATTATAGTATATTATATTTTAAATATAATACACAGTAGCAAAAAAAATCTCACTTTCTGACTCTGAAGTTTTCATCTTTGAAGTGCATATCTCCACTCCCACTGGGCTTCCCCATTAGAAGTACTTCTCTGCTACTAAAATCTAATGCAAGACAGGCAGGATAAAGTGTGGAGAAAATATTCTGAATTCATTAACTACTATTTTGTCTACAGTGAAGAATGACGGGGAAAAAGAAAAGACGAACCTTTATTTAAATTGAGTTCTTTTCCTCATTGGGAATTAGCAGTTGGAGGAGAGTTGTAGTTCTGAAGATTTAGCCAAATATAATTTTTTTACTGGATCCTATTATATAGATGGGTTTTTTTAATATTCTTTAAAAATCTACCTGGTAACTCTAGAATCAAACTACTCTTTTAGTTTAAAAACTAAATAGGCTGAGTGTATAACTTTGACTTCTAGAAATTAACTTTCGTAAAGTGCTAAGGTTAACCGAGGTCAAATTAGTATTAATAATTTTGTTATCCAGGTAGGTATCACGTCACAGAGTTACAATATGCATCACTCCATGATCACCTTTTCAGTATCTGAAAAGGCATCTGAAAGACAGCTGCTGCTGTCTTTTGACATTTTGAAACATGTTTTCATAACTGAATTACAGCACACCAAAAGTATCTAGCATGCTAGGCTAACAGTGTCCTCTGCTTCCAACCTGAATGTCTTGGATTGTCCATTTAATTCCATAAAGTTATTAAACTGTACCAGTAGGTGACCTGGGGGAAAAAAAAAAAGAAAAGTGCCATTCATTTTTTCTCCTGGTGATGTCTAAGAATTTCTTGTAAATCTATGTCTTGTTCTAAAACTCTATAAACCCAATGACTGTGCTTTGCTGGGTGGTTTGAGCCTAATCCCTATTAATCTTCAGCAATTATTAAACTTCTTTCCCTGGAAAAAGCAATTGTTAGTACTGAAATTCATCTTTTTTCTTCCTCTACTTTTCACTTAGGAAGACAACACTGAGTTGAATATGTGGTCAACGCTGAGAATTTTACTTTGGATTACTTTGTTTTGTTGGTTAAATAGCTTCTCTATTTCCTTCCATGTCATACTCCGAAATCCAACAAGAAACCTCCTAGAAACTGTCATTTAAATGTTACTGATTCAAACCACTAAACACGAATGAATCATACCTTGTAAAATAATGATACCACTAGAAATAACAAATTATGATTTATTTTTTTTTAATTTCTTCAAGCTAATAGATTTTCATAAGTAGAAACTGAGACACTGATGAGGCTATTTGACCCAAGTTACTGAGGCTCTAAGAAAAACAGCAACTTGTCAGTGGCAGTAGCTGATGAGAGAGGGGAGACGTGAGTGATGATTTTTCTAAAATTTATAAATAGCACACAAACCAACCCTGTCTTTAAGGCTAGCAGGTGGCTTTCAGCTCTAAAGAGTCTTCCATCAAGCCTTACCTTACTGTGAAGAAGGACGACTTTGGGAACTTTACAGCTGGGCTGTTGCACAGTGAGGTCTTGGTCAATATTTTTTCCAGGCAGTTTCTTTAGTTTCAGTAGCAGATGCTGTACTTGTGTAAGCAGAAGAGAAGAGGAACCTAATAATCTGCCCCCATTTTAGAAAGATGTTTTGGACAATAAAGGCTAACAAAATCCAGACAAAATTAGGAACCATTTTAACAGAGAAAATCACTGGCACCATGAACCCAGGATTTTCGTGATTCCTAAGCAAAAATGGAAATCACAGAATAGTTGAGGTTGGAAGGGACTTCTAGAGGTCATCTGGTCCAACACCTTCTGCTCAAACAGGACGACGTAGAGCCGGTTGTCCAGCATCACATCCTGTTGGCTTTTGAATATCTCCAAGGAGGAGGTTCCTTAACCTCTCTGGGCAGCCTATGCCAGTGCTCAGCCATCCTCACATTAAAAAAGTGTTTCCTGATGTTCAGAGGGAACCTGCTGTGTTTCCTGTGAACAGTTTCTGTTCACTGCCTCTGGTCTTGTCACTGGGCACCACTGAAAAGACCACAGCTTCATCTTCTTTTCAGCTATTTATACACATTGATAAGATCCCCCTGAGCCTCCGCTTGTCTGGGTTAAACAGTCCCAGCTCTCTTAGCCTTTTTCACAGGGCAGATGCTCCAGTTCCTTCATTTTCTTCATTGGACTCTCCTCAGTACATCTGTCTCTCTTGCACTGGGGAGCCCAGAACTGGACAAAGCACTCCAGGTGTGGCCTCACCAGTGGTGAGTAGAGAGGAAGGATCACCTCCCTCAACCTTCTGGCAAAACCTCAAAATGAAAACAAATGAAAAATGTTGACAAATGAAGAACAGACTGACATAAGAATCACAATGGAAGCTAAGCACTTCTTTCACTAACTATGAATCTCTTGTAAACAACATGCTCCTTACAAAAATAGCTTTGCAGGATAAACTGTGTTTTACATGCTTTACAAGATGCAACTAAATTGGTTACTAGTAACGGTTAAATTCAGCCAATCAAAATTCATATACTTATCCATGTTTTCTCATTTGCAAAATTGCACCAAAAATTCTCTCAAAGTAGAGAGGTTTTTGATATTTGTTTGGGGGTTTTTTTGTTTTGTTTGTTTTTAATTGTTATATCATGATCTGTTTACATGGAGAATACACAGGTATTAACGGTTGGCACTGCAGCACATCCAGTGTCACTTAGAATTAAGAATTGTGAGTGCCATAACACCAGGAATAAATGTAGAGCAAGGCAGCATGGGAAGCTAATCGATTTTTAATCCCTCTAGAAATATATACTATTTTGGGCAACATTTACGTGTATTGCATTTACTGAACAATTGGATCTCGTTGAGTGTTTGCATATGCTCCAAGGGGTGGGTGGCGGGACAAAGGCCAAAGGAGCTTCTGTTTAAAAGATTTAGGGCGAGTATAATACCTTCAGCATGAAACATGGAGGCTCTGTGAGGCTGGTGGCTTTAGCGACATAACCCCCAAGGAAATCAGTTAATGTTGATCATGCCTTTTCACTTCACCTGGTAGAGTCCTATTAATGTGAGTACATGTTTTAATTCAGTGGGGTGGGGAAAAAAACAGATCTCAACAGTCACGCCCCCAAAATTTTCAGTCTTTTCAAGCCTATTTGATGAAAGCATGGTCTACATCTGTTTCTTGGTGGTACACTAGTTTATCATTCTCAGAATGCTCTAGAACCAAGGTTATATTCCCATGTATTCAGCTGCATCTCTGTTTGCAGTCTAGGGTGGGGCCTGAAATTCCATGATATTGAGAATTCAAATCTGAGAAAGTTATTGGTGGTAGATACCTAGGATTTCAGAAAACTGGATCAGTTGAAACAAAATAAAGGATTTGCAAAAGTGCTTGTTTACTAGGGAGCATGACTGACACTGGGTCTTTGAAATTATTCTTTTTTTAAAAAAAAAAATTGTATCCAAAGTTCGAGAGGATAAACTATTAAACTTCATCTACTATGTGTAATGATAACCTTCTGTGCTTGAGCTATCTATATCACAATTTTTTACTTAACAGCTTGAAAATAGTGACTTTGTCAAACAGCTTTGGCACTAAACTGATATCCAGAAATCTTCAGTTCTATCTTCCTTGTAAACTAGCACAATCAGATAAGTGGTTCAGAATTAAAGATCAACAACCTGTTACAAGGTTTGTGTTTTTTTTTTTTTTTAACCAAACTTTTTAGTGGCATGGCAAAACATCAATCACATTTTTTGATGATTATCTACTAAGGCTAACATGTTAATTGTTCAGAATTTTAGCTGTCACTTCATTTTCTGTCAATAAGGGCAAAATACTGCCACTTTCTCTCCTGGTACATTCAAAATGAATATAATTGCAAAGAAATGATAGCCATTAAAAGCAAAAGAGAAAGAACAGATAGTGGAAGAATAATTTGAGTATAAGCAGATGAAGTTTGGGAAACAGTGAAAATTTCCCCTACTTAGATTGCTGGACACAGTTACATTATGAAACATGCTGCCATTTATGAGCTAAAAAGTTTATTTCTTTCAGACAGAAAAATCTATAGTGGTACTATGTTTTTTCTTTCTTTTTCTTTTTTTTTTTTAAAAAAAAACCTTATGGCTTGAAAGAAAGCCACAGTGAGAATGAATTTCATGCTAGTAGACACTTTTAAGACTAGATTTAGCTGCAGTCACATTAGCTTAGATAATGGGAGAATTTTTCTTCATTGAAAATGCTCCCTGTCGCTTAAGAAGAACTCACTGAGGCAGCCTGCCATCTAGCTTTTTCACAGCAAAATAGGCTTGCAGACTGCAGATGAGAGACTCGGGAGCAGAGACAATTTTAACTTAGCCATCCCTAATTTATCTCAAGCTTTTTCAATTCATCTTCACTGCTCTATGCACACTGGAACACCAGACTGTCAACCCCTGGGAACAGAATGCAACCAGGGATCTAGAGAGCTGTCACATCCTGAGAAATATTTAAATTGTGCTGATTTTCTTCTGGAGTGCTGAGCAGAGGGAATGAAACTCTCCATCAAGTCATAGCTTTGCGGGCAATAGATCAGAGGATACTGCCAGTTTTTCTAATGGATTATTGTTATCGGGCAGGTTCTTCCTGAAGGTATGTAGTTACTCTCTCAATTCATTACCCACACTATTTATCAGGTAATGATCTAATGAACTAGTAATCCAGATACATTAAGAAAAATGGTAACTAAGTAATCTGTATTGATTGAATGATGGCACTTTATTGCAGCATGTTTACAGGTAAAATACTCTGATCTACTTACTGTAGATGTGTTGTACCTACTGCCAAATGCTTTGTCAGCAATCCCCCCCAAGCAAAAAACAATCCCTAACCTTTAAACAAAAAAAGCAAAAATCCATCGTGCTGCATATAACATTGCCACAAGTTGATGCTGACTGTCCAGAGAATGTTGTTTTTCTGAAACATTGAATAATGAAGTACAAAATCATACTTCTGATTTTAAATTTTTTACAGGTGCATATTTATTTTGCAAAATAATTTCCAAACCTGGGTATGGGCAGAACTCCCCTTAAAGTACTAGAAATTAATTGTGGAGTTAGATATTTTCTTGTTTGCTATGATGTTCCACCCTGTGGCATGGGGAGTTAGGATATTTAATTCTGAAAATCTCTGGTGTTAGACATGTAACAGAAGCCTGTTGTTGCATTTGTACTGCCAGACTCTGGGAGCTTCTTAATAAAGCATAGGGATTATATACCACAACAGGGTTTTTAAAAATAAAACCTCTAAAGAAGAATTTCTTACCTTTTAAACTTTTGTGTTTATATAGGAGTTACAGCATCTGTCTCCTAATCTGAAATGCTTACTACATGTCTGTCAGTGTAGCTTGTGAGGCAGGCTGACCTAAAAATGAAAGATCTCTAAATTGCAGAAGCAGCCAGACATTTTTGAACTATTCCAAGCGCGGGAGTTGCTGCAGATACAGAAAATGCACTGCCACATTCAAGTTAAAGTCCTGGCCTTGTCTCATTCCTGAGTTGGCACTCTACCTGAGTACAAGCTCTGAGACTTGAACACAAAAAGACAGCAGATGCAGGGCTAAGCAAGATATAAGCCCTGAAAAAAGTAAAAAAATCTTACTTGTAGTTTCTCGTCCGGTACACTTGCTGGGCTGCTGTCATGCTACCAAGAGTAAATGATGTACGAGCTTGTGTATGGTGTACTTGCTAGTGCAGTGGATATGCTGAACTGGATGTTTAGTCACAAGTGACAGATGTTTGTCATATTTTTTAATGTACTGCTGAAAGAAAGCAATGAGATAGTAATAGGTAACAAAGGGGAAGAAGATTTCAGAAGCCCATAAGGGTTAAAATCAGTAAGTCTGAGAGAAGAGCATTTTCTAGTCTGTTTAACTTCCTCTATTTATGGAATATAATGTTTTCAAGGCGTTAATAATAAATTATGGCAGTGTATGTTGCTCCTGTAAGCAACACTTGAAAGTTCCTTTCCTTTAGAGATTGATTCTGTCCCATTTCCAATGGCCTCTGTTAAAGCACTTCCATTCCTATGGACCTCAGAAAGACTGAGGCAAAGATGTTTTCATTAAACTCTCCCTAGTGGCTCCCACCATCAACAAGCTATTTTTTAAAGGAAGCATGCATGCTAGTTGTGTTTTTCCCAATCTCCCAAGCTTCTTGTTTAAATATATAGAGCCCTCTTAAAACGTTTCTGGATACCCATGGATATTTCAGCATTTCATGCAATCACTTATGAATGTCACAGTCCAAGATGGTAATATGGGCATTTCTTATTATAGTTTGCTTGTATGAAAACCTAAGTTTTCCAGATCACATTCTGTTTTTTCTCCTTTGGGTCCAATTGTATGTTTCCTTTCAAACTTTGGGTTACTTGAAACACTAGGTAATTAAATATAATTGTTTCTGATATATGGCATTGGTGAGTAACCGACAGCAATATAAGAGTATTTTTTATTGTCTTTTCTTCAAAGTAAGATGAAACAAAACACATTAAAAAAAGATATAAATTGGAGGGTAATACTGAATAATAGGAAATAAATGAAGATTAATGTATTTATGTTCTATCTTTACCTTCACATATTTATTTTTCTTTTTATCTACCATACTGTGCAGTAATAGCTATGCCCCCTTCTCTTGATGGAGATTTATGATGGGCCCACATATTATGCCATTGTCATCTGGAACTTTCTGCTGCCTTTTGAAATCCTTTTAGGACATTTGTGTAAATAACTGTATTACAAAATGTGCTATAGCATAAAGAGACGAAACTTTCTGGGAAGGAAAAAAACTCAAGCGCAAATTGTTTGCTATAGTGTTAAATCCACCCTCTTTCAAGAGTAGTCTTCTGGTACAGAAAACCAAACTGTCTTGTTTACTTTCTTCAGCAGTCCTTAGCCAATACTACTTATCTCCTGTGCTCCACTTTGATTGAGTAAATAAGGTTAAGTGTTGAGTATATTCCTTCCTTGATATCTTCTTAGGTTCCACTTCTTTCTGTTCTGCTCTGTGCTAGACAAATCATAAAATGAAAAGATCAGTTTTGACATTTTTCTTCAATGCTCTTGGTTTTCCCTTGTGCTTAATTAACAGCTGTTTGAGGTTGGAGTTTATTCTTCTCCCGCAGTGAGCCTTTAGAAGGTACAGGTATTACGCAGAACTTGCTGCAAAAAAGTCACTTTCTTACTTGTGTTATATTCTCCTTCCTTCTTAATTGTTTTATACTGGAGAACGTGTTTGTGGTAACTATCCTAATTCTGTACAGTGGATATAAATAACAACTCTTAGAGACTTTTGGGGGAAAAAAAAATAATTAGTGACAGTTTGACATTATCTCTTCTTTGAATTCTAACAGGTAACTACTGGAAAAAGTGTTTGGAAAACGAAGGGCCGAGGGGCCTGGATAACAATAATTGCAAAACAAGAATGAATGCTTTCACGCAAAATCTGGAGATTTCTAACATGAGGATGTGTTATGACCGTATTTGTTTCTTCCCTTTATGTGTCTTTCTAGGTTTCAGGACTGACTTGTCACTATTTACAGCATTTTATTCTTTGTTTCAAGTTTATCCTTTACACAGACCATTACCTAGAAAACACATTTGGTTATGTAGTATATCTGTTAAGACTTAAGTAGGTATAATGACATACAGCAAATTTGTGTTTTCACACACATAACTTCACAATTTTGAATGAGCAAGAGTGAAAAGATGGTTTCCCCCGAGAATCGTATCTGATTATTGTAAAGCACATAAAGAAATAGGGGTGGCAAGAATATATAAAGCTTGTTCACATTTGCAAAGCTGTCTTATTTTGGATGAAATGCTTCAGCATGTTCTCAAACTGTGATCCAGCTTCTTAAACAGTGGGATACTCTGCCAAGCTACAGGTACATGCCCAAGGGCTCAAATAAGTCTTGCGTTTTATCTCTCAGCCCCTTATTTCAGTTATGCAGAATATCTGAAATTTTAGTAGACACTGATATTTAAGCAACTGAGTAGATATTTGTTCAAATTTTCATGAAAAAAAAAAAAAAAGAGATAAATAATACCAGAATTCACTTCTCTTGCCTTATTCTCTCCCCATCTCTTAAGAGACTTCAGATCAAGTAATAACACAATTCTGGTTACTTATACCTTCTTAATAGACAAAGTTTACAGTCCAAAGTAGCTGGTTTTCCTGTTGAAAGGTACATAGCTCACAAAAATATCAACAAGTCCATGATTAAATGAATTGATATTGATTTCAGGGTAATATCTTTCAGATTATATATTTTTAATATAGTTTTCTAAAAGTGGATCTGAACTCTTCTGTTCTATGACTGACCTCAGTTTGATATCTTTTAAGCAAAGCATTTTGTTTTGAAAAGCTTCCAAAAATTTCTTTTTTTTTGTTGGTGAGTGCTGCCCCAAAATGATATAAAACCACATTTGAAAACCTGTAATAGCTACCCCTATTGCCTTTCTGGAAAGCCCTAATTTTAGAGTAAGAAAACTTGAAGACTTTTAAGTATATACTTCAAGAATTATTTTAACTAAAGTTTTTTGTTGTAGATTTTAGTCTTCTTCCTCCTTTCCATGCAGTAGAAAGTAAATATGCCTCAAAAAGTAAGAATTTTATACCCTTAATATTTTCTTATGTTTTTTCTTTCTTTTGTACATTGCTGAGACTGGAAGTTATTCTGAAATATCCAGGGTTGGTCTCTTCTTCTTACCAATAAATATATAGGGCTCTCTGCAGTAGGTTTTTTCAGGTGAAATAAAAAATTTGGTTTGTTTAGGGAGCTTGAGTAGTGCTTTTCTATCTTAATGCAGTCATTACAATTGTTGTCTGACAGAGAGAGACAAATAAGTTTCCTGAAGAAATTATAGTAATACATCTTGTTTTGAACATCATTTAATATCCAGTTTACCTTTTTTCTTGCACCACTGGAAGTGACTACATTGAAGCCAATGGAATAAATGAGAGTGGAATCAGGCTCAGTGTGTTTAAGTATCCCTGTTTGCCCCTACATGTCAATCGGCATGAAGTTCCTATCTTAATCTGTGTCTATTAATAAGGCTTTGAAAGGCAGATTATTTGTTTGGACGTATAACTGCTTCTGCTTTACTCTTCCAGCTGCTGCTGAAGACTAGCAACACTTTTCAACTGTCCACAGCTTCTCAAATTTTGAAAGCTGCTTTGTCAGAATTTAAGGCAGAAGAACAAATTCTGTTTCAAACAACTTTAAAGAATTCATTGACAGCTACTCCTTAACTTGATGTCCCAAATTTTCATTATTGTAAGGGTATGAAATATATGTAGTTTATATGGGTATTACTTGGGATACACTTCTAAGATGTGTTGTCGTTACACATATTTCTATTTAAAAAAAAAAATCAAGTTCTAATTTGACTACTTTTTTAGTAGCAATTAACATTAAGAAACCTTGGCAAGCATGCATATTTTCACTCGAACCAAGAAGCATTTCTAATTTGTGTTTTCAAACGTGTAGAACATTACTGTATAAGTAATGATGGAAGTGTTCTCTATAAGATCAAAGTACATTCTGAATCAAGGAGGAGCTGGTAACTGTCTCTAGTTAAGCTTTACCTCCTTTCTCCAGTATTTCCTCTTACCCTTTTTTGCTCAACTTTCATCAGGTTGAACTTTTCTGGTAGTGTATGACAAAAGTGAGAGAAACTCAAATTTAAGAGGTTCTGCTTTATAAGACTTATTTTTTAAGAAATGTAGGGATCAGTACGCTTTCTCCAGCTGTTGGTTCGTATACAGGATAAGAGTAAAAGGACTTAATAAGCTATTTGATATATCCTCTCCTTGTGAAGTCATGAAGAAAACAGACATTGCCAACTGAACAGATAAAAAAAAAAAAAGTCAGACTCCCAAATATTTAAATACTGTAAGAAGAATATTTTGGTCTGTTTTCTGTGTTCTGTATTTCCAAGTGCATTTATAGATCTGTTGTAATTAATGTAGTGCAGTCTCTGAAACTTAGGGATGTTTTTTAGTGCTTTGAAACCACTGAAATGTCACTCCTGTATCTGGCCTTCCTTGCTCAGCAGTTCATTCAGTCCTCTTCCACTCCCTCCCATGTACAAGCTGATATTCTTCTTGCTGTAATCCATGTTAACTATCATATAATATGTTTTACTGTTGTTCTTTGTAGCAAGTGAGGGAGTCCATGAATATGATGCAACAGCTGTGCCACTTTAGCATCTTGCCAACACTGAAGGGATGTCATGCTATGTCCTTCCCTCTTCTGGAGAGGCTTTTCAACACCTTTGACTCTGAAACTTGCCAAACCCCTCCACGAGTCACTCTAAGCACAAGCCTGACGGAAAGATAACTTAGCAGAAAAAAAATGCATAGTTTTCCAATAGTGTAGTAATTTGAATCATGTCAGCTAAGGACCTGATGAATCTGAGCCCTGAATCACGTCAACAAAAGACCAGACAGACTGAGGCTGGTAGAGAAATGGGGTGGAAGGACCAGTTTCCTCCTTTTTGCTACAGTAAACAGTTAGATTACAACATCTGCAACATTTAATCTCACCTTAAAACTGCCTTGCACTCTTTGTATGTCTCCCTTACCTTCTGTCAAAAAGTGTCAGTGGAGGAAAAACGAGATCTCTGCTCACTTTCAGAGAAGGTCTTACTGCTCTAGTGTGTGCCTCCTTGGGGACAAGCAGTCTGGCAGCCAAACAGGGAGATTGAAGTAACTTAGAGCCTTTAAGCTTCCCTTGCCATCAAAACACTAGTCAAAGTGGCAAGTCAGTAAGAATCTCTAAGAAGCATCTGTATAGTTTATTAGATCTAGTTAAACAAGGCCCAAATCTGAACAGTTTTATAAAAATGGGAAAATATGTTGATGTACTCAGTAGTGAATTTTTTAAGATTTTCTTTTTTTTTTTTTTTTTTTTTTTTTTTTTTAATTTTTTTTCCAAAAGTTCTTTGTTTTTTTTTTTTTTTCTTTGTGCAAGTTGTTTTCCAAAAGCTCTTTGGTTTCTTTGCTTGTTTTTTGTAGTTTTGGGTCTGTCAGTCCTGTATCTCTCCCCCTTCAAACTCTGGGGGTTTGTTTACTTCTTTCCTTATTTTTGTTTGTTTCTGACTGCCACTGAAATGATGAAAATTAAAGGGACTGGGCACACTATGCTAAGTATCTGGGTAAATCTTGAAATGTGCAATGCTTTAAGTGCTTCCAAGTTTTTACTGTGTGTGTTCCTGCATCTTGATCTTCAGTTTGATCAGGACCATCTTTTTTCCCATGTGTTCAGACAAAGCATAATTCTTGAGTGGAACTCCTACCTAAAACAGTTAAATAGAATCACAGAATGGTTGAGGTGGGAAGCGACCTCTGGAGGTCATCTGATCCAACACCCTCTGCTCAAACAGGACAACCTAGAGCTGGCTGTCCAGCACCACGTCCTGCCAGCTTTTGAATATCTCCAAGGAGGAGGCTCCGCAACCTCTCTGGGCAGCCTATGCCAGTGCTCAGCCGCCCTCACATTAAAAAAGTGTTTCATGATGTTCACAGGGAACCTGCTGTGTTTCAGTTTGTGCCCGTTGCCTCTGGTCCTGTCACTGGACACCTCTGAAAAGAGCCTGGCTCCATCTTCGCACCCTTCCTTCAGGTATTTATACACATTGATAAGGGCTCCTCCAAGGCTTCTCTTCTCAAGGCTAAACAGTCCCAGCTCTCTCAGGATTTTCTCATAGGAGAGATGGTCCCATCCCTTCATCACCTTTGTAGCCCTTCATTGGACTCTTTCCAGTTTGTTGATGTCTCTCTTGTACTGGGAAGCCTAGAACTGGACATAGTACTCCAGATGCAACCTCACCAGTGGTGATTAGAAGGGAAGGATCACCTCCCTCAACATTTTGGCAATGCTTTGACCAATGTAACCCGGGAGCCTTCTTTGTGGCAGCAACATATTACTAGCTTATGATCAGCTGGCTGTCCACCAAGACCCCCTGGTCCTTTTCTACCAAGCTGCTTTCCAGATGGGTGACCCCTGGCATATATCAGTGCGTGGGGTTGCTCTTCCCCAGGTATATATATGACTTTGCACTTCTCCTTGTTGAAATAAACAATACATTGCTTAAAAAGATTATAAAGTCTGACTTCTTTTTATCTACCTCAAACTCTTTTGGGGATCGCAGGCAACGTTATTTATTTGATTTTCTTTAAAAAAAAATCTTTCCTGCACTTTAGAACTAGGATTTTAAGTCAGAAAATCAAGCTGTTTGCTCCTTTTTTGTCTTATTTCATCTTAATGACTCCTAGATACTCTGTAGCATTAAGATGTCACCAGTGGTCACCAGCAGTGTTCTTCAGGGTTCACTTCTAGGGCCACTTCTGTTCAATATATTTATCAATGACCTAATGCAGGAGTTGAATGCACCATTAGAAAGTGTGCTGATGATACCAAACTGGGAGGTGCTGGGGACCCTCTTGAGGGACAAGAGGCTTTGCAGAGGGATCTAGATAGATTGGAGCATTGAGCTATGATTAATGGGATGAAATTCAGCAAGTCCAAATGCCAAATTCAGGACGGAGTAATGCGTAGCACAAGTATAAATTTGGAGAGGAGTGGCTGGGGGTGCTGGTCAACAGTAGGCTCAATATGAGCCAGCACTCAGCCCTGACAGCCCAAAGGGCAAATTGCATCCTGGGGTGCATTGAACATAGTGCAACCAGCTGGTCAAAAGAGGTGATTATCCTGCTGTATTCAGCGTTGGTGTGGCCTCACCTTGGGTACTGTGTGCAGTTCTGGGCCCCACAATTTTAGAAGGATGTGAAGGTCCTTGAATGCACCCAGAGCAGGGCCACAAAGCTGTCGAAAGGGCTGGAAGGAATGTCCTATGAGTGGCTAAGGACTTTGGTCTTGTCTAATTTGGAGAAAAAGGAGGCTGAGGTGCAACCTCATTGCTCACATCTGTGTTAGGGGAGGTTAAGATTGGACATTAGGAAGCATTTCTTTACCGAGAGGGTGATAAAACACTGGAACAGGCTTCCTAGAGAGGTCATTGATGCCCTAAGCCTGTCAGNCTATGATTAATGGGATGAAATTCAGCAAGTCCAAATGCCAAATTCAGGACGGAGTAATGCGTAGCACAAGTATAAATTTGGAGAGGAGTGGCTGGGGGTGCTGGTCAACAGTAGGCTCAATATGAGCCAGCACTCAGCCCTGACAGCCCAAAGGGCAAATTGCATCCTGGGGTGCATTGAACATAGTGCAACCAGCTGGTCAAAAGAGGTGATTATCCTGCTGTATTCAGCGTTGGTGTGGCCTCACCTTGGGTACTGTGTGCAGTTCTGGGCCCCACAATTTTAGAAGGATGTGAAGGTCCTTGAATGCACCCAGAGCAGGGCCACAAAGCTGTCGAAAGGGCTGGAAGGAATGTCCTATGAGTGGCTAAGGACTTTGGTCTTGTCTAATTTGGAGAAAAAGGAGGCTGAGGTGCAACCTCATTGCTCACATCTGTGTTAGGGGAGGTTAAGATTGGACATTAGGAAGCATTTCTTTACCGAGAGGGTGATAAAACACTGGAACAGGCTTCCTAGAGAGGTCATTGATGCCCTAAGCCTGTCAGTATTCAAGAAGCATTTGGACAATGCCCTTATTAACATGCTTTAACTTTTGGTCAGCCCTGAATTAGTCAGGCAGTTGGACTAGGTGACTGCTGTAGGTCCCTTCTGACTGAAATATTCTACTCTGCTCTGCTCTGCTCTACTCTTCTCTACTCTATTCTGTGATGAAGAAATGCAGAAATGATCCGATGACTGCAGTTATTGGTCAGAAAGAAGAATTAAATAAACGGGAAAGATATTGAATTTAACATATTTGGTTAGAACTGAAAGAAGGATAATATAATGCAATTTTAGATTTTGGTTAGTGAACAAAACTATCCAACATACATTTAACTTGAGATGTCATCTGAAGAAAGACTGCAACCTTAATTCTTGTGCAAGGGAGTGATTCAAAACTCAAGAACAGTGAAGGAGTAAGGGACTTCTATAAGGAATCCCTCCATTGTGGTTGTGATATCAAGGGTATATCAATATCAATTGTATATCAATTCATACACAATCAATTTGTCCCTTAAGATTCTGAGTTATCTTTGAGGTGGTGGTGAGAGCTAAGTAACTAATGAGGACCTAGTGATCTAAGCGATCATATTATCTCAGCAGAGCCAATATAGGAAATGAAATGTCTCAAATCTGTCAACATATTGGATTCTACCACACAAAAAAAAAAAAAAAACAANAACTACCAAGGAAATGACTTTTTTACCAAAAAAAAAAAAAAAAAAAACCAACCAAAAACTATAGGTGGAATGTACTGAAGGAAAGGAGGAAGCAAGACTGAAGGTACTGCTGTATGCAACTGTCAGTCTACCTTGACTGATTGGTTGGTCTGCTGTGTTAAATTTAATGTGTTCTCCTATTTCTCGACTAGTGAGAAAATATGTTATTATTTTACTGGTTTAGATCTTTAATTTGAGCGCTTACAAGTCCTGAGTATTAGACAAAGGAAACTTGGTATTTTAGTTTTCCAGGTTTCTGGGAGAGAAAGAAAACTGATATACACATATGCCGTAAATATATATAGTTGAAACTCAACATTAAACAAAGAGCCACTGACTGCAAATGGGTCATCCCTAAAACTGCTTGTTTACCTTTTTTTCTGAAATGACTTTGATACTTTAAGGGGAAAAGATACAGCGATTTATTATTGGAATAGAGCTTATTCACAAAATGTTGCCTGTACTGAAAGTGAAATTAAATGTACGAGCCAGAATATTTGCAATAAGTTTGAAGCATCTCTTGCTTCCTAAGCCAACTGAATCACATTTTAAGACCACAGAAGACAGAAGGCTATATACATATGTATGTATGTGTATATATATGAGATTCTATTATTGTTATTATGTTAATAATATCTATTGTTATTTAAACAGTATTTTTTAAATCCTATTAGAAAAGTTTTTTAAAAATCAAAATTAGGCATTTTGGAATTAGGTATGATGAAAAAAGCAAGAAATAGTAACTCCTTACACACTTAATAGTAGCACTAGCTGCAGGCAGCTAGTATATTTCAAACCTGTCCACACTGAACGGTGCTTGAACTGATGAGATTATCCTATTTTTCCTGTAGTGGCCAAAAATAGAGTAATATTTAGTATACGATATTATATGCTATTTCGTGTTACTTACATAGACGGATCCAGCCTCATGAGGACAAACATAAAACACAACATACATTCGTTTTGAGTGATAATACATATGTAGATAAACTGAAGGACACTTTAGTGTAAAACAAATGTTTCATATTCCCTAGACATCTCTGTATTGGTCACTGACAGAAATGTTTAAATAACATACAATTTTATCTTGTTCTTATGATATCTTTGTATATTTTAATAGTATTACCCTGCCACCACTGACTTTCATTTTACTACTTGCAAAAGTAATTACAAACTATATATCACAAACATCATAATTTTCTATGAAGATACCAAGTGGAACTAAAACATATACAAATCCATGTCACTCCACTGGTTGGTTGCTCTCTTTAGTTTATTATTATTAAAAGAAACAACATATTAGGAACAAAAGCTGAATTCTTACTTGAACTTGAAATTACCTGGCCACATAAAAGTGACAATGACATATGTTCTCATAATGATACTGAGTAAATATTGGTAGACAAGCATGTTTATAGAAAGAGTTCAAATTCCACACCAAAAGCATCTTCGCACATCTGAAATGAAAGATGGAGTATAAAAGAAGAGACAGATTGATACCCGGATAAACATGTGAGCAGAAAGGTTCAACACATGGCACTACAGTGCATTTTTCATAATGATCTTGGTAGAGAAAACTACCAGGATGTACGGGTTGAACCATAAATAGCAAGCAATTACATTTTGAGATGGTAAAGATCGCTTAACGGATGTGATGTTTTTATTCAAAATAAAAGTACTGCAAACAGTGTTTCTAATGGTATAAAAATGGCAGACTTCCAGGTTATTTTGGGGAAATACTTGGCCTCTGTGTGCAATAAGGTAGTCTTCTAAGTACATGTAGATGAAATCTATTAATTCTTTCCTAGAAATAAATGTGAAAAAATATTCTACATTGATAAGCAGTAGGCAAACTCAGTGCCCAGGAAAGATAAAACAAAGTTCTCAAAAACTTCTTAATCCATGCAGATATCTGACTTTTTCTTCTGAACAAAATCTGCATGATGTCTTTTCAAATCCTGTATTTGTATGAACACATAAGGACAAAATATTCATAGAATCGTAGAATCATAGAATGGTTAGAGTTGGAAGGGACCTTAAAGATCATCTCGTTCCAACCCCCTTGCCATGGGCAAGAACATCTACTAGACCTGGCTGCTCAAAGCCCCATCCAACCTGGCCTTGAACACCTCCAGGCATGGGGCATCCACAACTGCTCTGGGCAACCTGTTCCAGTGCCTCACCACCCTCACAGTAAAGCATTTCTTCCTGAGATCTAATCTAAATCTTCCCTCTTTCAGTTTGAAGCCATTACCCCTCGTCCTATCACTACACTCCCTGACAAAGAGTCCCTCCCCACCTTTCCTGTAGGCCCCCTTCAAGTACTGAAAGGCTGCTATAAGGTCTCCCTGGAGCCTTCTCTTCTCCAGACTGAATAACCCCAACTGTCTCAGCCTCATAGAAGAGGTGCTCCAGCCCTCTGATCATCTTTGTGACCTTGCTCTGGACTCACTTCAACAGCTTTTTTGGTTTTAGTGGTTTTTTTGTGTTTTGTTTTATTTTATTGTATTTTATTTTATTTTATTTTATTTTATTTTATTTTTATTTTTATTTCTAACAGCTGGGAACTTCCCAGCCTTAGGGATATTTTAACAAAAGGAATAAATCTCCTCTTGTGAGTGTCCCTCCTACCTATAATAAGAGATTTGTACAAGACATTCACTAGCACTAGATGTTTATATTAGCTTTGTTCCATAGCCAGGGATTCCTGTAGAGATTTCCTGTAGGTTCCTTACCAGCTCCATGGTGATGATTTAAATTTTTCAGTATTGTCAAGTGGTGTAACTGAATCTCAGGAATGCACAGCTGATATGCAGTGCCCATTCCCTCCCACAGATAGAAGGTATGCAAGTAAACACACATTTGGTTCAATGTCAACACTGCATGTCAAAGTTCTCAGCTTCAAATGAAACTTTCCTTACCCAAGTAATATACATACAAGGGTCATACAGAGAGCAACACAATACTTCGGAAAGCCTTAAAAAGTATTTTAGTTTTTAGTTGTGTACTTTTTTTTAGCTGCAATATGAAAAACGTACTTCATCAAGTGAAAATTTCTTTGACTAAAAACCAGAAAAGCATAATTTCTGAACTTTACTTGTTCATCATGCCAAATTGATTGCCATCATGCTTATCAACCTGAAATTTTATTCTTAGTGATTGAATTATTCATCCAAAACAATCTGTCTCACTTTTTTATCATATTACAAATTTACCATACAGAATTGATAATAGGTGTGCAGCACTTTGACATGTTTTATTTTCAAGTGTATTATTTTCAATACCTACAACAAAAAATGGTGTGTATTTTATAAACTATTAGTGCATGTCCTCTGCTTTTTTACTTCATCTAATACTCCATTTTTATTTAAACAGAAAAGGAAAAAAAGAGTGACCAAAGTAGACTTGCTTCAGATGTTAGGTGACAAGGGTTTTTTTTATGTGTGCTTGTGAGAAGAGAGACAGAGAGATGTGAATGACAATGAAAAATAGTACCTTGTGATAAAAAAAAGAGACTTTGACACTGAAATGGAACATTTTAACTTCCTTCAAAAATTAATTTGAAGATCCATACCATTCTCACGTATACAATTTCAAAAACCTTTATCTTCTATAATCTTTGCATGTAAACATTAAAGTTACCTATCTGAAACATAAGACACTCTACTTAGCAATTAAAATACTGTTTAGCAGTGTTCTGATTAGTATTCTTAGACTGAGAGGTAACTGGTTTGTATAATGGACTGTTAAAAGAGAATTTATTTTACGTCTCAGAGCTGTACTATGATTTATAAAAAAGTACAAACAGACTATTTTGTAAACACACAAATTATGCTTATCTGCCTGAATAATGGTTTTTCTCAAAAGTGGTGATATGCTTCACTGCATGTTTTTGGGAACCAGGAATAAGACACAGATACAATTTTCTGGATAACAAAGTTTGCTTTTCCCATAGAAACCCTCTTTGACAGAAGACAGGATGAAATAATTTCTTCAGTATAGAAAGACCTGTACCTTTTAGTGTAAAATTTAAAAAATTCTAACTAATCTATTTCAAGCAATACTTCTCTGCCATTTCTTCCTTGGACCATAACTCAACAACCGACATTATGTCAGAAATGCTGGGCTAAGCTACCTCCTTCCTTTCTAAATTCTTTCCTGACACCGCTTCTCTTATCAATATGGCAGAAAGGGATGTACAGCTGGCTACATGACTAACTAAACTGGAAAATATCAAAGAAAAAGTGCCTTTCTAAAATATTTTCCATTCCCATTTAAGCCATCTAATTGGAGAAGCTCATGGAACAATTGCTTTGGAAACAGGCTGTTTAATTAGTCAATTAGTCTCTCTGTTCACCACTCTTTCTCTCACTATAGTGGATCTTTAAAGGGGCACCAACTGAAAGCTCTGTTACCTTTGTAAGGGTTTCTCCTGTTGAATGCAAGGCTTAGTTGGCAGAAACAACAGCGAGGCATCACACTTCAGTTTTGGTACAGCGTAACCAGGAGCACCTCATTTCAGTAGCATGGAGGTCAGTGTGGACACTCTCCAGAAGCTGCGTAGATTACTGTTCAAATGTGTATGAAGTTCCACATCACAGCTCAAACTGCTACTGTTTACCAAAACTAGTTCAAAGTACCTGTGTTCTGCATTGCAATCTCACTGTAGACTTATATTCAGTATTGCACCTCCTTGATGCTGCAGCATTGTTATTGGGCCCTTGCTCTCCAGGTGAATCCTTAAAACATGAGTGGTCAGGCAGTTCAAATGTGACCTGCAGTTTGCCTGGTGCTGAATTTGCTGTGTAGAGACAGGGACTACTATTCTGATCACTCCTGCCAGATTTACTACACAGATTACTACTATAATCAACTGGTATATTTTTATTGAGCAAAATTCACTTTAAGTTTCTTGCCCTGAAAACACTCTGTTCATGCCACAACCTTGCATGACTATTTCTTATTCAATAGGAGTTTGATTACTGAAGCAGTAGATTCACTCATAGATTTAATGAAGACCAGTGTTGCTTAAAAAACAAACTGCATTTTTTAGTAACACGTATATTTATCATCTGAGATATGTACTATTCCCAGACTATTGACATGTATAGGGAGTGTTTTAATGAATGAGATTGTACAATGTGGAAAGAACGCTAGCATGGTCCTGTTTAATCAATTAACGAAGAAGACAACAAAAATATCCTCTTCCTGTAGATACTTGACCCAATTGCTCCAAATGTCACTGTTGGAGCAGATGATGGATATTTAATACTAAATAGGTGCTCTGGTTTGTGTGCTGAAATATTACTTTATTACTTAAAGAATGTGGTTATAGAACTGATATATTGCATTACTTTGTCATAGTGTGTCAAGTTGAATTGACTTACAATGTGAACTATGTAACATGATGTGATGCCCTGTAATTTGCCATAATTTGACATAATATAATTTAGCAGGTCAGAAATGTAAAACAAACAAAACTTTGTGCATGATAAAATTCATGCTGCTCATTTATACACATGTGAAAAGAATTTTTGCCAGAAAGCAGAATACAAATATAATTCACACGATGAGTATTACCCTAGAAATACTCCCTATACAACAGAGTAGAATCGTTTTACCAAAAGAAATCTTGAAGCTGATGAATACTTAGTCTCACTGAGAGTGAGTCTAAGGAATAACTTGAGGAGATGCTATTTTCCTCAAAAGCCATCAGAATACAGCACGCCAGCCTAGGATCTAGCTTTACAGTAATATCTTAGCACAGTGCACATCAACTTCACTTCCCAGGATATTAACGTAGATATGTTAATGATCAAGTTTAGGCAGAAAAAATATTTTTACATGTAGGAGTTGGTGGACTCATAGCTTTGTATCTGATCATTAAGTCAAGGGATTTATGTATAACACGGAATCCATGTCAGCTGGAGCTGACAGTGTCAGGCAGGTGTCACCCGCAGTATGAAAAGGTGACTGACAGAAAGTTCATTACTTGATTAGGGGCTTAATTGTTTCGCTTACTCAAAGCAACCTCTTCTTATCAGCCTCAGGCACTCACTGGGGCATAAAACCCTGGGGACTACAGAGAAAGAAGAAGAACAAGGAGAATGACAGAGAAAGAAGATGAAGTTATTCCATTTGTCATACGGCATTTTTGGGGTTATTTTAGGCTGTGCATATAAATGGGAGAAAGAAATGCTCCAAATAAAGCAGGAGAAAATCATACCTGTTATTTCAAG
Organism: Burhinus bistriatus; assembly: GCA_013397275.1. NCBI lineage: Eukaryota > Metazoa > Chordata > Aves > Charadriiformes > Burhinidae > Burhinus > Burhinus bistriatus. The sequence goes on along the minus strand of VYXH01000037.1, from coordinate 3,312 downwards.
TGATCTTTGGCAAAATTACTTTACTAAGCTACAGGTATATGAAATAATCTAAAATCGAAGTTCATGCTGAGCTTTGAGATGCAGCAATCTTCTAGCCTTGCTACAACACAAATCTTCATAACGGCCAAAGAGTAATATATGAAAAAATACTAAGTACTATCAATCCATGGCAAGGTTGTGTTTTTAAAGCTGTATTGTAAAAGTTTATTCTTTATTTGAGATGTAAAAAATGAAAAATCTAACTTCACTTTATAAACATTTCAACGTTTCGATAAATTGTTAAAGAGTATTGAGAGTCTTGATACCCACTGCTTTTGATTTATCTCACTGTATTTTATAGAAGTGAGCTTCTGGAAGAAGCAGAACATTTCAGAAACTATTTTTTTTAACATTCAGATATATTTTGACTCTTCTATCTTTTTAATTAAGTAATTTCTGATAATTCAATGGTTTAAGAAAGAAGATAGATTAGAGCAAATTTTGTATCTTTTTCTTTATCAACCCACAGATTATTTTACTTATTTGGAATGAGCTATAGTCACAATAGACAAGAACCAGCTCTGATTTTTAAGAATATCTATGTCTTGGAAGCTGATCATTTTGAAACTTCATACTTGTCCTTGTATTTTATATGAAACTGAATCAGTCACATAATGTCTGACAACAACATCTTCTAATTAATGACATGAAGGGGTACATGAAAGAAATGGGTATCTTGATTACCTGTATCTTATTCTAAACCTTTTTGAAGGACTAGTGACACAATCAGTTTAGTTTAGCCATAGCATGGCCTTGCTCTGACTGGGGAGGTTAAGTCAAATGTCCTTCAAATGTCCTTCCTACCTAAATTGATCTATGATCCTGTGAGTCTATGTAATAAAATTATTTGAGCATGCATAGAGCTTTCAAAGAGTACATACACAAAGAAGCAGTATCACAGAACCACAGAACAACTGAGGCTGGCAAGGACCTCTGCAGATCATCTGGTCCAACCCTCATGCTCAAAGCAGGGTCAGCTAGAGCAGGTTATGCAGGGCTGTATCCAGTACAGTTTTGAACACCTCCAGGGACAGGCAATGTCACCAAATCTATGGCAAATCTGCTCTTGTGTTTGATCACCCTCACAGTGAAAAAGTTCTCTCTTGTGTTTAAGAGGAATATCCTGTAATTAGCTTGTGCCCATTGCCTCTTGTCCAGTTACTAGATAACACTGAGAAGAGTCGGGTTCTGTCTTCTTTACACCCATCTTGAACATGGATAAGATCCCCCCTCAGACTTTTCTTCTCTAGGCTGAACAGACCCAGCTCTCTCAGCCTCTCTCCACATGAAAGACTCTTCAAGGCCTTAGTCACCTTTGTGGACTGTTGCTGGACTTGCTCCAGTAAGTCCGTGTCTCCCTTCTGTGGAACCCAGAACTGGACCCTGCACTCCAAGTGTGTCTCATTAGGGCTGAGGAGAGGGGAAGGATCACTTCCCTCAACCTCCTGGCAGTACTTTGCATAATGCATCCCAGGATGCTCTTGGACTTCTTTGCTGCAAGGGCACATTGCTGGCTCATGGTCAGCTTGTTTACTCGTACCTCCAGGGCTTTCTCTGCAAAGCTGATTCTTAGCTAGTTGGCCACCAGTGTGTAATTGTGCCTGATGTTGTTGCTCCCCAGATGCAGAACCTGGCATTTCCCTTTGAGGAACTTCATGAGGTTCCTGTCTGCACATTTCTCCAGCCTGCAGAGGTCCCTCTGGATGGCAGCGCACCTATGTCAGTGCAGTTTTAAACGAGCCGTAAACATGCCAACAGTCACTCGACGAGGACACCAACTCCAGTGTAGGGAAGTCCGCACTGGGGAAGGGAATCGAGTTGAAAAGAGCTGGCAAGGAGCTCTTTTGGGGGCTGTTCGAAGCCAGGAAAAGCGGCTAGCTCGTGCCAGGACCAGCAGCTTGTGGGAGGGCCGGCTGACGCAGCGTGGGCAGAGCCAGCACCACCAGCGGCAGTTTTAAACGAGCCGTTGGGAGGGCAGCGACCTGGTCGTTGCACGCTGAGCAAGGAAGCAGCGAGTGGGTGTCACCCAGGAACAGGAAGCCATGGTAGCCACTCGGAAGAGGACCGTGGCATCCCTGCGCTCTGCAGGCACCAGCTGTGATGCAGCTTCCCAGGTGGAGCTCTTCTGGGAACACGCTGCCACCCAGGTGTCGGGCTGCAGGGTGGGCCCTGCGCTTACGCCGGTGTTAGATGTCAGCGGTGAGCGTGCCTGAGGGAGGTATGCCGAGGTAGAGGAGGTCCTCCGCTTAGTGATGGAGCTCAAGGAGGAGGTAAGCAGGTTGAGAACTATCAGGGAGTGCGAGAGGGAGACAGACGCTTGGAGTCATACCCTGCCTCCCATGAGAGAAACCCAGCAGGCAGACAAAGCCCCTGCTAGAGAGAACTCTCTGTCCTCTCTCTGACCGACTGAACGTGATGACGTGGAGAACAGGGTGCAATGGCAAGATGCTCCTGCCCGGTGCAACAGGTGCTGCAGGTGTGTCTGCCCAGTGACTACCCCACCTTTCCAGGTGCCATTGCAGAAGAGGTACAGTGCTCTGCGAGGGGAACTGGACAAGGGTGAGGATGACCGTCCTTCCAGCTGGGAGGTGTCATCGAGACCTAGTCGGACTACTCCCTGCATCAAAACCACCTCAATAAAAAATAAAAGACGGGTCACTGTCATGGGTGACTCGCTTCTGAAGGGAATGGAAGACCTGATATGTAGATCAGACCTGCTATATAAGGAAGTCTGCTGCCTCCCTGGGGCCCGGGCTGATGATGTAAAGAAGAAACTTCCATCCCTAGTACGGCCCTCGGATTATTATCCCCTTCTGGTCTTACTGGTAGGCAGTGATAAAGTAGGGAGAAGTCCAAGGGCAATGAAGAGAGATTTCAGGGCCTTGGGACGACTGGTCAAGGGATCCGGAGCACAAGTTGTGTTCTCCTCTATCCCTCCAGTTGTGGGGAACAATGAGGGCGTAAACAGGAAGAGCTAGCAGATCAATGCCTGGCTATGAGACTGGTGCTACCAGCAGGACTTTGGGTTCTTTGACCATGGTTGGATTTACAGGACACCATGCCTGCTGGTAACAGATGGGAAGATCCTATCTCGCAGGGGGAAAAGGGTTCTAGGGCAAGAGTTAGCAGGACTCATTGAGAGGGCTTTAAACTAAATTCGAAGGGGGACGGGGATGTAACTAGGCTTGCTAGAGAGGGGCCTGCGTGCAGTAGCCCAGCACTTGTTGGGCAGCGTACCAGTATTTTTGACAATCAGAAGGTCTACCACCCCTC
>VYXH01000036.1:14588-45471 GCA_013397275.1 Burhinus bistriatus | reverse complement strand
CCCTGCCGGAACCAGGACAACTGTATAAACCAGATTGCAGTCACTTTTTTATTCCATTTCCCTGTGTGTGGACATCATGAGAGATTAAAAAACGTAGTGTCATGTTTTCTTTTTATGAGTCTGGAAGCTACAACTTGTCACCTATATGTTTTACCACCAGCAATCTTGAGGTAAATCAAGCACTTTCAGTACTCCATGTTTTCTGTGTTCACTCCATACATATTTCACATATAGCAGAAGCTATATTTCTGCTACATCGATGAACTGAATCTGATTTCTGTTACGAATCTTGCTAGCCTGTCCATCTTGGCAGATTGATGTGTCATCTTCACTCCATATGAGCCTTATTATATTCCACCCAAGGAACATCATATCTCCTGAAAAAGCCATTAACTTGAGATTTTATAACCTCTAAGAGCTTTCTAGAGGAAAATCAAAATTTTCCTAGGACTGGAAGGGAGTACTAAATACCTTCTTTCTATGCATGTAGTCCAATAAACTCTCTAGGGAAAGTTCATAATACAATGCTGCAATGCTGATTGTGCCAACTACCTACAGGGCAGCACAACAGTCCCTTAGCAAACTGATATCCAGGGTCAGAAATTTTTCTTTACATCTTACCTTCCTTCCATTTTATAATGATTTCGTCCCTTTCATTGTCCTAAGCTATTCATCTCGCGTTTATTCCTCCCTTTCTATCTAGTATTTAGAAAGGTTCATAACAGCTACTTTTTCAACCCCATCCTAAATAATCCAGGACATCCTCTCTCAGTATTTGGAATGTTCTTTATAACTATTACTGCATTCCATGCTTTAGTCTGTTTTTTAAAAAAAAATAATAATCTTTTTTTCAATGCCTCTTCAAAGGTAGAAGGCCAATATTTATCATGCTAATCCAGTGGTAGTCTCACTGGATCATCTAAGTAGGAATTGGGAATTTTCTGATTTAATTTTTTTGTGGTATTTAAATAGCACTAACAGGTGCTTATTCATTACCTGCATGCATCTCTCTCTCTCTTCCCCATTCTCCCTCTCCACGCTGCCCCCCCGCAGTTTGTTAGTTTTTTCAGTTCATTTGTAAGACATTCTTCTGTTGCATTTACACAGCAGTACTAGTAGAATAACAATCATTTGCTCCAAAGAAGAGAGATTAATTTCTATCAAGTCTATTGGAAAGGTAATTACTACAAGCTGTCATAGAAATCCTTTTCCTTTCCAGTAAGTAACAAGGAAAGAAACCATAACTGCTTTTATAGAGGGACTGACAGAATAGGAATGGAAGTATTCTAGTCACAAACACTAAAGGCAGAGGTGGTGAGTCACCAAAAATCTCATTTGAGAGACTGCACATTTGCAGTGTCTTTGGGCCTTCCATTTGGCATAGCTTCTTCATTACCTGATCTTCTTGTCCAACATCTGACTCAGAGCTGTCCTTCTAATGAGACTTAGCTGTATATGCCATTCAGTTAGCTAGTAGAAGACTAGATAGAAAACATAATTCAGAGCCCCATGACACAGTAAACAGGGGGGAAAAATAAAATTATATGAGATGCATATCAGTGATAGTTGAGAATGATCTACAGGTAATAACAAATAGCAGCATCTGAGTCCTGTATCTCAGCTGAATGGTGAAGTCCTGCATAGAATCGTGCTGACTGAAGTTGTGAATGTGGGTGGTATCTTAATAGACAGTTGTGAATTAGTTATTTGGTCCTGACAGCCTTGTTCATGTGCAAGGAATGTAGTATTGCATTTCCTAGAGAATTCCACAGAGCAAAGGGAAAAAGAGCAAAAGATTCACTGTTCAACCCTTGGAAGGAAACAATAGTAATTCCTGTTGAACCTTATTTGTAAACTTCAGATTTCAGGGAGCATATGAAGTGATCTTTCAGGAGATTAATCACAGCCAAGGTGAATTTGTACTACAAGATCATTCCAACTAAAACGGCAGAATAGGAGAGAAAAGGCTCAGAGCCTGGAATGGGAAGAGGGAAAAATCACAGATGGGTCAAAGATGACTTCAATAAAGGATAAGCTCCGAATTCACAAGTGTTAGAGTGATTCCCCCTGCAGCTGTTACTGTCTGAAGTGTATACAGCATGGTTTTCCCTTCAAAAGGTGAGCATAGGCCAAGGATAACCTGAAATACTCAGGCAAGGACAAAAGGACAGAGGACAACTGGCTTTGGTACTCTTCCTTGTTTTTCAGAAACCCTGATCTTCACACAGGAAATGAAGAGGTACTGGTGGGATTCCCTTGCAAAAGCAGACGTCAAAAGTGGATATAGCCACATCACCAAGAGACTGGTTGGGTGAAAAATGTTCAGATTAGTTAGTGAATTTAACATTTAGTCTATTCATACCCTTTCTGAGTCTCAGGGAGTGTGACTCCAACCTATGTCCTTGTTTAGGAAAAATCACTGTGGACTGGTGAGTCACAAGGGAGATTGCACAAGTGGTACCAGACATTTTGAGCACAAATTTCTCTCCAAACCTGACTTCATGTTTATGAACTGTCTTGAATTCATAGGACAGCAGAGAAGACCCTTCCGTGCTGTGAAAAAGAAACTTTCCCATTTGTATCCATCACCCAACTGTCAAACAATGTCAAAATTTGCATGGAAATAGGATGAAATATGATCTTATACATGTGAGATTCCATCCTTTCCTGGCAGTAGCTGATTAGAGCTGGCGGTAGCCCATGGAACAAGAATGCATATTTGGATTCTCTTCGACACTTAGAGGAATAAGAAAATAAGCAATAAGCTTGCTACACAAGTAAACACTGGAGCTAGAATTTGGTATTCAGTTCCTCAAGCAAAAATCATGTGTCACTTCTGAAGATACAAGCCAAATACTGTTTTAGTATTAGCAGTATTTCGCTTTGCAAGTAGAAGAAAAATATGGCAACTAATTCAAAATGGTCACTTGCGTCTAAGAAAGATTGCTGTTGGGACTTGACCAACAGCTCTGTGATGATCAGAGGATGAAATAAGAATGGTCAGTACAAGGTAAATGACATTCCAGAAAACAAGTTAGAATGGAGAGGTCATACCACAGTCAGGTGCAGTTGAAATTTTGATACTGCTCATGTCTTAAATTAGAAACACTCCCAGCTCCATCTTTTAAAGCCAAGTAACTTCATGCATTTCAGACAGCTATCCATTTATCAAGGGCGCTGTGTCTGCGCTGCTTAATTCTTTCCCCCCCACCCCTAGTATTTTTTGAAGAGTAAAGCTTATATTTTTGCAGCAACATGTAACATAGTGCACCCCTGGCAATAAAACAACGCTGCTATTTTTATATAAAACATTGTGGTGCCCCTAGAAGGATTGCTTACTGAAATTCTCTATATGCATTTTAAGGTTCTCCTGTGTTTTTCTATTTTCATATGTCTGTTGCAACATTCTGTAAAAAATTTTTAAGTGAACCTGACTATAATAGAATCATAGAATAGTTTGGGTTGGAAGGGACCTTTAGAGGTCATCTAGTCCAAACACCCTTGCAATGAGCAGGGACATCTTCAACTAGATCAGGTTGCTCAGAGCCCCGACCAGCCTGACCTTGAATATTTCCAGGGGTGGGGCATCTACAGCCTCTCTGGGCAACTTGTTCCAGTGTTTCACCACCCTCCTCATAAAATATTTCTTTTTTATATCTAGTCTAAATCTTCACTCTTTTAGTTTAAAACCATTACCCCTTATCCTATAGAGTAGGATATCCTGGATGTCCATCACATCACTTCTATGACCAAGAGACTGCACATTGCAACCAGAAGAGCCAAGATGTAAGGAAAGAATTAAAATGTGTATGCTTGGCAGAAGCTGGGAATTCTTTAGTGATTCCTATAGCACCTGTAGAAATTCCTCAGTTAAAGCAATAAGACTGAAGGCAGTTTGGAGCAGTTTTGGAACTGCATTTTGTCCTTGAATCAACATCTTAGTCATAGATGAGAAGGTGTAAAAGCCATAGCATTCTATTCTTCAGGAAGTTTTGTTGCTATTTTTTTGTTACAATAGTGAACTAAATATCAGAACCCCAAGAGAATTGTATACAGTTGATGTGCACCATACTTCAGTTATTTTTCCTCAGAAATGCGATTAGCACCTAAAACTACTCAAGAAAGCTACAATGTGGCTGGCAGTTGTGTGGACATGGAAGGGCCTTGAGCCACTCTTCCCTCTGGCACTGAGTCACACTTAAGGAGAAGAGCCTGCCACCAGTGCAGAGAGCCAGCTAAGTGGCATCGATCTTTGTACAAAGAAAACTCACATCTTGGTCATGAAGTGTAGCAGCATTGGCAAAGGGAGGTAAATAGCCCGGCCTTTTGCTGTTTAGTCTTAATGATCAATTTGTCGTGCAGATGAAACGAGATGGTGGAAGAAACAGAGATACCATCAGCTTCCACTGATCTTCAGAAGCTTTGAGAACAGCTAAGAAATACTGCAGGAGATGCACTTGATGACACTGAAATTTGTAGAGCAGCAAAAAATTGCCAAGGTGTCTAGGTACGATTGTTCCTACTGAACAGAGTCAAACACAGCACCAAATTGTAGATGTAGTCTCTCATATGTATTGAAAAAGAACACCTGGAAGCATAAATCATTGTGCTCGGTTGGGACACCTCTGCAGAATGATGTGACAAACTCTAAGGATGTAGGTGTTAGCCCCTAGGGAACCGGTAGGATGGTAATTACTGGAAGTCAGAAGAGCCCTGTGATTGTTTCCAGTCCTTAATGCAACCCTTTTTGCTCCCAGATCTCACAGGACCAGCAGATTAATGAAGCACAGTGAACAACTCTAGAATTACAGTGTTATATCTCATGCCAAAGCCATTGGACACGTATGCACTCATACAGGCCTCCAAAATGAACTCTGATACAAACCACACAACACAGTGCTATATCATCTTGTACAGAGAGCACTTTCTTTACTTGACTTTTAGTCATGTTGGGCACCAATTTGCTTGTTTCTGTTTAAAATATTTATCCCAACTGTGCACATCTCAGAGGGGAAAAAAAATCTGTTATTTATGGATCACAGTGTTTCAGTTGTTCACCCGTTTTGGCACCTGTGGTACCGAGCAAGTGTTCTACCCTGGTCAGTAGATCTGTCAAGTGTTGGTAATTTTTCTGTGATTATAGCAACTCTAGTCAGTCACTTGGCTATCCACTCCATGCTGTATAAAAATGTAGTTCTAGAATGGATTTTATTATGAGGTTCCCAAATGTTGATACCAGCATAAAATTTCTCTTTTATGTGGGAAATTTAGGTCATTGCAACAGGCAGGAACAAAATAGGAAGAGGAGCTAATAGGGTAGTAACCTTTCAATATTTTTGGAAGTTTTAGTAACGCACTGTAAATGATTCCTTCTCCAGCACTCCATTAACTAAAATGAAAAGATTAATATTAATGAGTACTTGGTTTGTTTGCCTAACTTTATGGGTTGCTCCTAGGAATTGCCATCAGCTCTTAAGTCTTTGTTAATGGCCAGCTTCAGAGGTAAAAAAGCTGTATAATATCCAGATGCAGAATAATTTCACACTGCAGAGGTTTCAGTCCAATCTAGTAGCTTGGTATTGCTATAAATGGAAACAACTGGGTTCTTTGTCTTTCACATTATATTAACTGCTGTGACTTCGGATATTTCTACAACCTCTGTACAGGTTCAGTAGCTCTGCCTCCTGCTTAGCTCTTGGCCTCAGCGACACTCAAAAGACAGCATAGTCTGCGATCTAGTTACGCAGGTGATGAAAGATATTTCCTTACAACTTGTATGAAATTGCTACGCGGCAATGTAGCTAGTTGGTGGCACTTTCCACTGCTCCTGTGTCAGGAGAGGAAGAGAACAGGAATTCCCTATTTTCTGTATGAATGCCTCAGACATAGTGAATATGAAGCCATGTTGCTCTAGGATTTGTTACAACGTCCACAGTACTTTATCTGATGGAGAGATTACACTGCTCCACAGCAGTTTTTCCGGGTTTGAAAGACCTCAGCTGAAATTTTACTCAACAAAAACCTGTGGGTGTTTCAAATTTCAGGGGGCATTTGGATGCGGCAGACAGGGCTGGTTTGTGACTATGAATTTGTCTGAATGGTTTACCTGACTCCAATACCTGCACAGTTTTTTTTTTATTAGATGCTTGGTTTCTTTTGCCTGAAACGTTATGCATTGTGTTCCCAAAGATCTGAGTAACTGTTTTTTGAAAACTAAAAGGAGAGTACAGAAATCACTGAGAATCTTAGTGTATTTACTAGGAAATGCTAAGAAAGCTGTAGACCAACCTGGAAGCAGTGGAAAGAGGTTGACTCTGTTGGCAGTTGAGTAGAGACACCTGTATTCAAGGGGAGTGGGGTTGTCATTAGTGGCAGAAGAGGACAAAGAGAGAAAACGTGAGGACTGGTTTGTGTTCAGAATGTTCCAAAACAAACTTTCTAAGCCACAAGTCAAAGACAGATAAGTGTTTATCACAAAAAGTTTAGAAAATCAAATTCCTGGATTTGCATGACGCTTCAACAGCATCAGTACCATTGGAACATACATTTCAATGATTTTTCATTACTTCATTGTAACTTTTCCAGCACTTTCAAAATTACAGCTTTGTTTAGGAACATTTTCTGTTCCCCTGTGACACCAAAATGGAAAAAAAATTACTCTTGTCAGAGAGAAAAGAGACAAGTAAATATTGGTCTTTCATGAAGTTGCAACCTTGTGTTACACTAAAGTGTCATTTTTTTAACTCTGTGAGAAACTGGAAGACTGATTCATGCTTCCATCAGTGGCTACTGGTAAAAATTTCTGGAACATCATATTTCATATTTAGGCTTAATTTTGTTTAAATCAGACTATTCCCTAAGGTAAAGTAGCTTTATACAGTAGCATTTCAGGAAAGCATCTCTAAATATGTACAACAGAACAATATTATGAAGGAAATTTCAGAGGGACTTCAAAAGTTGCAGATGTCTAATGATGCTATCATCCAGTCTTAAAAGGACTCTTGGTTTGATGCACTTAACCAGGTAGATACTGGTTCTAAAGTAAGAGTTGTAGAAGCTATGTGTCTTTCTCTAACTTTGGCAACACAATGTATTCCACATGCAAAAACCAGTAGAACACAACACAGGATTAAACTGGTCAGTTGTTACCATTCCATTTTGCCACACTGATTTTTTGCAAGTTTCACAATATTGTCCTCCTTTCTGGAAAGTGGAAATTCCTGAGAGTCCGCTAGTAATAAAGCAAAAATAACAGCTATTAAAAGAAATGAAAACTAAATTGGTAGGGTTCCTGGCAGTACTAATTAAAAGATTCAAGTATAAAAAGGCCATATGCAGACTAAAAAAAATTATTGCAATGTGAGGAACAGCTGGATTAGAGTTTTCCTTTTTATCCCAGCATTTAAAATGGGATGTCTACATATCTCCCCCAAAAGTATGTGCCTCTACTGTTCTGTTGAGGGTCCTGTACTATCCTCATCCCTGTTGTGCTTTGATACCTTCTAATAAATACTCTATCAAACAAAATTTTTAACATCAGTCTTAATATTTATCCTTCCATCCTTTCCTCAAAAAAAAAAAGAAAGGTGCATATACAGTACAGCATTTAATTTTGGTAGGGTTTTGAGGTCCTAGGGCAAGAAAGAGGACATGTGAGAGACTTGATTTCACTGATAGTTTCCTTTTTTATTCTTTTACAAGTCTATATGTTGCAAATTAGAGAAAATTGGGCAAAAAGAGAAAAACAGTACAAAGAGCTTCGAGTTGGAGACTATAACATAGAAAACGTGGAAGCTGAATTGCAGAATACTAGGCAATTGATTCCCAAATTTGGCTTCAGATAGTAAAACCTTGTCTGTTCTGCTAAAATAACATGGACAGAGAGGTAGACAGCTTAACAGATTTTAACACCAGTTGGTGTCTTTTGCGATCATCTCCCTTAAGTCTTGTGCATCACAGCCACAGAATTGCATTTTGTGCTTCAGTTGCTGTAGCTGAATTAGAACATCTCTTGTAGGAAAACTTAAGGAACTAACCTGAAATACTGCGGTTCTGAAATGCCCAGGGATGGAGGAGAATCCATGATGCTGGTTTAAATTCTGTACAGTAGCCTACAGTAACACTTTATCTACTCAAACCATTTAAAACTCGGGGATAGGCTGTAGGAGAGAAAGAGCAAATAAAATAGCTATAAAAGTTCAGTGGTAATCCACAGTGGATACCCAAGTTTAATTACACTGTTTTTGTGATCTTATCTTTATTTACAACACTGCAGGCTTTCCATTTTGAGTAGCAAGTGTGCCATCTTAATTTGAGAAATAAGTTTTCTTATGAGCTGAGATCAGCATTAGTTGTATGCTTCGTTTGACACATCTTCCATTAAGTCTTTCAGTTATTTCCAAAGAAATTATAAACTATGATGTTATGTCAAGGGAAATTTAATTTTCAGTTGGCTTGAGAAGGCCGGTAGCTATCAATTATAATATAGTATCAATTGCTCATTAGTGACAGTAGGATATACCTGGAGGGATATCTACTTTTATATATAGTGTTTTCCTATGTGCAACATAGGAAAAGCAGCTTAGCAGCATAAAGCACACCGTGCAAACCTGTGTCTGGGGCATTTGTAGTGAATGCTACTTCATTCTCTAAATGGAAGCATAATCCTGAATGCAGTTTTGTTTCAGAGTACAACAGCTTTCCAAAAGAACCCCAAAAAACCCACACCTGCCATCCTCAGAGTATACTTGTACTTATTCAGCCACGTCTGCCTGACTGATTTGCATGTTTTCATAGCTACTAGCAAAGCAGCACCGACATGACAGTGGAAACACAACCTGGATTCTAGCACAGCTCACTCACTAACAAGATCCTTATCCAGTTTAAAAACGCAGGGGCAAAGTTTGGCTTTAATTATACCTCTCTAACTCCAGTGAGCATAACAGTTTGCAAAGGGATTTCATTTGGAGCCAGCAGAATGGCTGTCAGAGGAACTTCATGTCATACTAATTGTAGAATCTTTATAACTGAGTACTCCAGGAAAATAACCTTGCATGATGATTAGGCTCTTGGCTGAGTCAGCAAGACTGTTAGGCAAAAAAAATCTTAAAGCAAGCTTTGTGAAGCTCTCCATCCCATGAAAAGATTATTATCTTACCTCCACTCTCTGTCTAACCACTACTGACAGTCGATACAACAGGCTTTAGAATAAAATTCAATTATTTCTAATTTTTATGAACTTTACATTAGAAGATATGGAACTTCAGCAATACCAGTTTGCTCTCTTTTAAAAACATGATGTAGAGTCTTCTGAGTTAATATATCAGGTGCAAAAGTTTTGACATTGACAGCCTTTGAAACCAGCTCTTCTATTGTCCACAGCACCCATTATTTATTACTATCCATTCTCTAGAGTTCTTACTGCCATAATTTCCATAGCTGAGCCCACAATAATGCAGAAGTCCTCCTTTCTACCTGTTTTTTCCCAGTTCCCAAGGTGAGGAATAAAAATGATGGCCTAAGTTCTGTGTCCATTCTGTTGTTTGTGCCTCAAAACAATATCCTTAGCACTGACAGCCTCTTGTAATAGCCATGGCGTTGCTTTTTTCTGTGCACTGGTCTGTATTCCCTTGCCGTATGAATAGTTCTTTTGTTATTATTTGCTGTACAAGTGAGATAGTCTTTACGTCATGATTTCTGCATGTGTATGTAGTTCTTCCCTAGTGAGTCTGATGATATGCTACCCATGGAAGACCCCAAAATAAGCAAATAGATGATGAAATAAAATAACGTTCATTCTCCCCTTCCAGTACTGTTTGAATTTTGAATAACAATTAACAGAACAAGTAAGGCATTATATGAATGCTCTAGGCACGAGTTGTTACTGCTCTTTCAGAAAGAGACATCAACTCACGGTTAAAGTATGCTTGCTAAGATCCCTTTTGAGCTCAAAGATCAGTAAGTTATGTTTGTGTCAGAAAGATCTTTTGATTTTTGTTCCTTAGTTTTTGAAACTTTTTCTTTTGTACAAAATCATGCTTCTCTGAGGTTAAATATCCTCATGGTATTTTTGCTTTCCTATACAAGGGAATCTGGCCAGTCTTTGACAATCTGACTCAATAAGCATAAGAATATAAATGGATCACAAATGTGTAATAAAGAGATAGCAGTGAATTATTAACTAGCGAGGTTATAGACAGTCAAGTTTTAAAGTCACCATGCTCATTTTACCCTGGTTATTGAATTGTATGTGTACAGATTTAACTGTAAATCTTTGAAACAATTAAAAAATACTTCATGAGCAGTTTGATATAACATTGCTGCCAGGAGTTAAGTTGTCCTCAGTATAACACCTGCCTCAGCGCTTTCCCCACCCTCATTAACAAAAACTGCCCTCAATTCGTGGCAATGACAGATACAGACAGAGGAGTGGGAACAGCCCAGACTTCAGAAAAGCTTTAGTCAAAAAAAAAAAAACAAACCAGGGAGCCTGTTAGTGAAGGTGAGCCCGCCAGGAATGAGCCTTAGTTGTCTCTCTGTGCCTTTGATCAACTGGGGGTAACAGCCCTGAGGAGCTCCGTTCCCATGGCTTTTAGTTTTAAAGCCAAAATGTTACAGATATGAAGAAAGTGAAGCTATTATTTGAGTGAATATGGAAATAAATTCTAACATACTTTCATAAACCAAAGAAGTCTAATTCATCAGCAACATCAGGGAATCAGAAAAGCTCAGTTATCTTTTTCCTAGAAAAATCCAGGGAAACCAGATTTGTGCAAAGAAGCAGAAGCCAGTATATTGGTCTGCTACAGACATTTTTCAGAGGTGCAACTGGCAATTAGGTATTTAGAAATATCTTGAAAAAGGAAAAGTTTCCTGCATAGAAATAAGAGGCAATAAATAATTGTCTCTACAAAAAATAACAAGTTTCTTCTAAGACTGTTTTTTAGCGTTTTCTTTTTGTGGTTCTTTTTGCAGGTGTTGCTGCTTTGGATTCCAGCGTTTCTGGGAAGATTGGTTTGCGAGCAGTCATATATTATTTCTGCACTACGGTCATTGCCGTAATACTAGGTACTCTGTGATACTGTAACTTTTAAAATCCTCAGCATTGCCTAATTATAAGTATACAGTACTGTGACATTAGTCATTTCCCAAGACAGGCTGGGGGAAGAGACAGGCATCATACCAAATATCTTGATTTAGTTGTAGCCAGATACAGGAGAAGTTAGTCCCATTGTTCACAGCTGGGCTGTATTTGTATCCAATATGAAGCCACAGGCAATTTTGCCATACATTTCAGTTCAGGGAAGATTAGCAGCTGTCTGCTTAGGTGAACAGTGACCAGCAGTGGGAAAGCTGAACGAACATCAAAGACCAGCCTTAACTACAAAGTAAATTCCCTCAATAGCAAAATGATAGGTTGTTGCTGATTCTCAGGTGCGAGAACGTATAGCATGTCTCACCTGAAAGAATGACAGAAAGTATTGCTTTCATAGTCATCTCATTTCCTTCCTAAAAGGGTTTTGTCCCCTCTGTCACTGCCAGGCTTTACTCCTGCCTCTCTGAAGTCCACATCTCCTCTTGCAGGAAGTTCATTCCCTACAAGCAGCCTTGAAATTTTCCATATTTGCTTAAACAAACATCTTCAGCCTGCCTTCTTAAATAAGAAAAAAAATTAAACCCTCCTCTGTCAGATGTCATGTAGTTTGTGGCTTATCTTTGTATTTTGTTGAGCCTGAGTGAATACTGTGCCTAGGTATCACCGACTAAAAAGAAACATGTCTTTATTTGAAGGACAAAATGTATATTGTATGTGGCCTACTTGTAAAGCAAAGCAGTATTTAACAACAGAAAAAGAATAACATACAATCATAGAATCATAGAATGGTTTGGGTTGGAAGAGTCCTTAAAGATCATCTAGTTCCAACCCTTTCCACTAGACCAGGTTGCTCAAAGCCCCATCCAACCTGGCCTTGAACACTTCCAGGGATAGGGCATCCACAGCTTCTCTGGGCAACCTGTTCCAATGTCTCACCACCCTCACAGTAAGGAATTTCTTCCTAATATCTACTCTAAATCTACCGTCTTTCAGTGTAAAACCATTTCCCCTTGTCCTATCGCTACACTCCCTGATAAAGAGTCCCTCCCCGTCTTTCCTGTAGGCCCCTTTATGTACTAGAAGGCTGCTATAAGTCTCCCTGGAGCCTTCTGTTCTCCAGGCTGAACAACCCCAACTCTCTCAGTCTGTCTTCACAGGAGAGGACATACAGACATATAAGTCCAGATTAATTTATAGAAGTTGCATCATTGAGAATAACATATCACTGCTGTTACACTATTTAGGCTATCTCACATCTCTGGGAATTTTCTTTGAATACATAGTGAGGAAAATTAATAAAGGCTAACATTAGTATGTATCTAACTTCGAAATTGTCCCTACCCTGAGAGAGGGGTTAAAACAGACAATCTCCAGAGGTCCCTGCTAGTCTAAGTTATTCTATGATAATATGATATTACTTGTTTCATTGTGCAGAGTTACACAAAATCAGTTCTGCTTTTATTTACAGCTGTCATTAGAGAGCCTTGTTCCTGGCTGGTTGAAGGGTCATCCAGATCTCCCTAGACTGAGATTTAGTAGTTTCATTTGCTTTAGGTTTGTTTGAATTTGGGGGAGAAAAAAGAAAAAAATTTAAAAATGTACATTTGGAAAGGCATACTATCTCATAGAATAGTAAAAATAGCTAAAATGAAGTCACTAAAGTAAATGGAAAATTTATCATTTATTTCAGTATTCACAAGGTCAGAGCTAGTATTTCTTGCCCAGAATTTTTTATTTCAGTCTGTTTCTGAAGCGCTTCTCTTACGTAACTTTATTGCTAACTAACTTTACCAAAACATCCTGTTGTACTTTGGAGTCACAGGACAATGCACACGTATTCATATCTGAAAGCTAGTAACAAGAAGAGCTGCATAAGGGAAAAGATAAATAGCAATTCAAAATATCACCATTCAAAAGTTGCAGAACACTTCAGCTGAAGCCCAGCTGCAGTAATTTGCCCTCTTGGTGAGCAGTAGTGATTTAGTACCATACTTGCAAAAACAAAGCTAGAGTCCCCAGGTCCAGTGGCAAGGTCACAAGTAGCTCCTGTGCTGGAGGAACCCACACGTTTAAGAACACCAGCTGTAGACTTCTCTTTTCTGAACAGCCCTGCATGAGCACCCAGGGAAAGCATTTGGTGAGTTTAGCTCATTAAGAATTTAGATACACGGGAGACACTGAGGCAGGATGCACCAGTGCCTCTGCTTCCACTGTGAGCTTTACTTCTGGTTCTCCTCCTGCAGGGATTGTCTTAGTTGTGACCATTAAACCTGGTGTACCTCAAACAGCAAATGAGATCGACAGAGTGGGCAGTACCCCAGAAGTCAGTACTGTTGATGCCATGCTGGATCTGATCAGGTGAGGTTTTCTTTTTTAGTTTCCATACCCTTGTTGCGGAAGACCAAACAAATACAAATTAAGTTGTGAACACAATAAAAATGCTTTCTAACATTGTTTGGATTAATAAAGACAGAATAACTTGTATTCCAACAGGTTAGACATTTTGGAGTATATTCAAAGCAGTTTGTTAAAAAACCATCTCTTTACACCATAGACTTTGGTTAATAAGCCAACAACAACAAAAATTCCCTCCTTCACAGAAACTGATATGCGAGGTTTGCCTAGTATGAAGAAACTATCCAGAAAGGATTGAATGGTTGGCAGGTTAATGACTGGCAGCTTCTGTGTCATCCGGCATAGACAACGACCTGAAAGTGTAATGTTATGTTTCCCCTCCTGAAGGCAGGATGCAGACTAACAGACCCAGTATGCAAAGGTTTCTTAGGGTTGCACAGTCAACAAGTTTGCTCCATCACCACTACCTAAAGCAACCTAATAATGAGTCTTTCCCCATCAGGATGCTGGAAAATAATAGATACTTAAAGTGGTCAGAAGAACAAAACCCCTAGAAAACTCTGCAGAAGACTCTGCAGGTTTTCAGAGCTAGCATGTTAAGGAATTAGAAAGAATTCACAAAAAAGGGCTGCATTTCCAATAATGGCTAAGTAGTTCCCTCAAAAATGTGTCTGTGGATTATTTTTTTTCGCTAGGTGCAATTAGTCTCTATTCTGTGTCACTATTCTTGCCCACTATTTTGTTTTTGTAGAATTTTTACTTAATCTATCATGTAAGAATCAACTGCCACATATCTAAAATTGCTTTTCTCAGCATTTTTCATTTCAGGAAATGGTGACTGGCATTTGCAGATGCAACTCGAGATACACAGTTCTTTGACATTTGTAAAATACACACACACATATATACATATATGTATATATCAGCCTTGAAAAAGTCACTGTCCTATTTAATAGCAAATGTCTGCTGTCATCTGGAGCATCTCTGCCCCAGCACAGATTAAGGTAGACCTCTTTGAGAATAACTCAGTTTCTCTGAGGTTTGTATGTGAGATCGTTAACAGTCCTCAACCCCGCAGCCCCGTGTTCAACAATCCACAGCTCTTCCCAGTCTCTGTCCCCTCCTGCCTGTCAGCTCCTTGGATGGCTCATCTCATTCCTCATGGTCGCTTGCCCAGGTATCAGTGAGGGAAACTGTGCAGTCAGCTGCGTTATAAAACCTGATGCGGTCTGTTACCAGTAACTTCCACACGTATTCACAGGGCTGATGTAGTTCCATGCACAAAAAAAGTCTTCCTGTAGTAACAAGCAGTGTGAATTGTAATTCAGAGTAGTTTGGGTTTTTGCTACAGTTTATAGCTCACCTTCTTGTAAACAAATGTAAGACTGCAAATTAGGAGTTTGAGATCTGAAATTATCTTTTAAAGGAATTATAGTTACTTTTCCTACTTACTCATATTCATCAGATTTAAGATCCAAAGCCAGTCAGTCATGTGAAGATTAAGGAAATTCCTAGGCTCGTACAAACTACTCTTGCCTTTGAAGAAATGTTCCTTTAAAAACTTGAAAAATAAAGACAGGAGTTTGTGAACGATCTGGAAGGGAGATAAAGACTTCTGCTTCAATATATAAAATGCCTTTTTCTGCACTGAACTGGGTGTTCAATAAATGCCTAATTAATGTTTTTTCCTGCAATTGTTTGAATCTGAAATTGATGGTTGGAGAGGAGGCACACAACTGGATTGCACTGCTTCTAGTCTAATTTCCTAATTTTTCAGTGTGCAAAAATGGTTCTTGACCCTGGAATAACACATGAGAATCTTCAATCAGCCAAGATTAATTTCTGAACTCAAAACAACAATAGAGTGCACCAAAGATCTGATATGTCCAGCACGGCGTTTATAAGAGTTTTTAAATTTTTTTCTGCCTATATTTGACAAATCTTATAAAAATGATGTGTCCTGTATTCCTCATGCAAATGATGGAGATGATGCGACAGGGAAAAAAACCACTGCGTTTAGTAGCTTATCATAAGAAATGTCAAATACTGAAAAATAAGCCCAAAAATTCAAGGGTAGGAAAACAGTCAACTGATTGTTGGGAGTCCTGAATCCTTAATTTCTTTGGACTGATGGTGCTAAGTACACTGTTTTCTGGATAAAGGAACACAACCTGATCTGTTTTTCAAGCAGCACATTTTACCATTTTGTTTATATAAACAACTTGTTCTTAGTATGCTATAATGTTGAAATGCCTCTACTTTTCTAACAGGAATATGTTCCCAGAAAACCTTGTTCAGGCATGTTTTCAACAGGTAAGTTTGAACATTCCTCTTTGCTACTGTAGTTTTCATTCCTAACTACAAATCATTCTTCTTTTATGTCCTCAAAAACTATGTTAGGTAAGAATTATTTCTGAGAAGTCCAGAAGTACCGTAATCTGCCATAAAAAGACTTTTAAGGCAGCCTGGTTTCATTTCCATTATGATAAACACTCTGTTATCAGGTATTAAGTCCTTGATCATCGCCTGCAAAAAGAGCTGGGTGCAGAAACCAAGCAGTGTCTAAGACAAGATTTTTCCTTTTGGGACAGGGAGAGTTAGAAGAACCATGTCATGAAGACCTGTTTCCCCGTTCTTAAATACCCTCAGTGTCTGATGAAACCTACATAACTTAGTTCTAACCCTGATGTATCTCACATCTAATGTCCATTGCCAGACCTGATGATCCGTCTTAAGGAAAATGCAGCCAATTGGTAGAGTCTATTTGAGACATTTTTCAGAAAAAGAGATTTGCAAGAGGAAATAGGAAACTGTTGTCTACGTATCAGATTTACTTCAGATTCAATCATCTTTATCTGTAAATACATCAACAATTTGTGTGATGCTCTCTGCTTCCCTTTTTTGTCTTCCCTAGCAGCTGCCTACCAGTTTGTCTGAGGTTTGTATGTGAGGTAGTTAACCTTTCACAGCAAATAATGTTAAGTGTCTTGCTGTGCACAATATTTCCAGTTTATAAAACTTCTTCATGTAGTTTTTCTCTTATGTTAATTACAGTCATTCAACACCAAGGGGACAGACAGATTCTTTTAGGGATCCTTGGCAGAATGATGACAGCACTAAATTGTAGTTACAATTAAAGCTTTATTTTCTTAACAGGATATTATGATTAGTATAGCACAGAATTTATAATCAGAATAGCACAAGATTTCTATAAGCAGAATCAGTGTAGTACAATTTTATAATTGCATCACTTAGCTTATTGTTTCTAATCACCTGGACCCTCTGCAGATTGGGTCAAATCTCAATACTTGGTTTGCTGTATCGACAAAAAAATTATAATCTAGACTCAAAAAACATAAAAGAATACAAGTCACTCTATCACTGGAGGAAGCAGATGACAGTGGAGGCTTCCCTTGCCACCGGGGGTCACAGTCTCAGTGTCCAGCAGCAGTTCTGGTCCAGGTTCCCCCTTAGGACTTGTAACTGCTTGATTTTATGGATAGTTGTCCGGGTGCTGTTATGCTTCCCCATTCTTTGCTGCAGTCATCAACACCACCAGGGTGGCTGGGTGCCTGTGACCTCCACGGCCGGTGAGGAGGGGACTAGTCAGCCTGGCACCCAGGAACCTTGAGGCTAGTAGGGAGAGGAAGACAAAAATCTGTTTGGTTTGTCTGCTTGGTGCACAGGACCTTCAGGGCCTGGTAATGAAGGGGAAGGGGACTAGTAAGTGACCAGCTCAGCCGCAAAGAATGACTGTTTGCCTCTATATAATGGTGTTAGTTACGCTAACCACATTACCAGGGGTCTGATCGTATCAGGTGGATCTGCTCTACAGACCTCTCCTGGGGCTGCTGTCAACAATTCTCTCCAGACTGTTTGTCCCAGCAAAAAGTCTCCCTGCCATTGTCAGGAGCTGTATCTGATCACCCACAAGACTGCACCAGGTCCACACGGTACCCAAGTGCCTGGGGAGCAGAATTCATAGCATATTTTCTGTGAATCGCTTGTTTGATCTACAGCATCTGAAGTACAGAACTGTGATGGCTCTCGTGAATTTGGAAATAAGGTGTTTGTCTATGTTTGCTACCTTCAAGACAGATTGGTTCATTTTTCCCTTATTTTTACTGGGCGCAGGCTATTCCTTTGTCCATTCTTCAGTTTCCTTGTGTTTCTAAATAAGCTCTTCTATTTTTTTAAAAAAATTTTCCAGTATAAAACCAAACGTGAAAAAGTTGAAGCTACAACTGGCATGGATAAAAATAGCTCCACATTTACAGAAGAACCTGTTACAACTGCTACGACATCAGAGGCTTCAGAGGTGAGACCTTTATTGTTGTATTCCTTCACAATATATGAAGTGGGGAGAAAACATAGAATAAATTTGGTTCAGTTGATGTGGTTAGCGATTGAGAAAAGGAAGGAAATGGTACATAGATTTTAGCAAGGGCACAAAACTGGTAAATGCTAGACATGATTGTGAAGATCTTCAGGTAGATTTAAGAGCACCAGAGGACTGCACTGGTAATTAAGCAGTGAAGAATTGCACCCTTTCTTTTGTATGTTCATACTGCACAAACGCAGACGAATGTGTGAATACCTGACTATTTGGTTGGATTTTTATATTATGTGCATCCAATTCTGCTATACATTATGCAATTTCACTGATTTCAGCTGAACAACAGATTTTAAACTTGGGGAAAAATTGGACACCATTGTCTCAGTTCTTATGCAATAGACTATTTATCTTAAATCCAGACACAAACGCTCGAGTTGCTCAGAAATAACCAAAAGGATTCTACTTCAGCTGTGTTTTGTTCTTCACAGTACAGAGTAAGTCTTGAGTATATTGAAGGCATGACTGCGGATACCTAGACCTTGCCGTACTTTGTGTCGAAGTCTATAGAAAGGGCAACATAAATTAAGGGGTGGTTTATACCCTGGTAGGGTTTGGTCAGATCCTTGCATAGCTTTAAAATACAAAGCTTTCAAAGACAATTCAGTTCTACCTTCATTCCTGAACTTACCTACTTGGCACTGCCAGAAAGGGAATAGAGTGACTGCGGAAGAGCTCTGTCTTTTCAAAGAAAGATCTAAATGTGTTTTCATTTTAGAACTCTTTGAAGTAAATTTTATGTTTTCAGATAGTAACTTTTTTCTCTTGAATCTAATCTGTAGAACAAAACCCAAGAATACAAAATCGTGGGCATGTATTCCAACGGCATCAATGTGCTGGGTTTGATCGTCTTTTGTCTTGTTTTTGGAATGGTTATTGGGAAAATGGGAGAGAAAGGACAAGTGCTGGTGGATTTTTTCAATGCATTGAATGAAGCTACAATGAGAATAGTTCAGATAATTATGTGGTAAGTCCAAGGACATACTGGCGTTTTCTAACAACTACTTTAAGTGGGTTTTGTCATTGAAGAGGTAGGAGGAGACTCATACTTCATGTTTGCTTTTGTATAGGGCTTTACAACAAGCAACTTTAAAAGAAAAGCTGGTAAGAAGTTTCCTTTCTACAGAATTTGATAGTTTTGAGGAAACTGGAGACAGGACTTCCACTTACTCTACACTAAAGAAACAGTCCTATTGATACACAAGGAACCTGAGTTTTTCAGACATTCTCGCTAGAGGTTTATATCAAATCAATACAACTGCACTAGTGATTTGAGGACTGTGGAAGCATTACCACACACATGCCCTTCTCAGCCTTGAACACTATTCCCTGATAGCCATTATGTTCACAGGATAGCTGTCCTTGGAGCTAAGTTCCTTTAGAAATATAAATTAATATGGAAGTCACAGCACAGACCAAAATCCAAAATGGTACGCAAAATACAACTTAATGTGATTTACCTTCTGCTAATAAATTTTGTGAGACAACATTCTCACAATATTCTCTTATAATATTCTCAGACAAGAAAAGCAATTGAAAGATGTAGCAACTCATCTGATAGGATTTGGTTGGACTTCACAGCTATTGACACAGCTTTTGTCCATGGAGATCACAATTACAGGACCAAGACTATAAGCACACACAAGCTTTTCCGGATTTTGATCCTACATGTCCTTGTGCCTTACGCCATTTACTACAATACTCTTGCTCATATCCACATATTTTACACAAGCAGTAGCTTATCAAATCTGGCCCTTCCATGGATTTTCCCTCCACTCAGCACACTGAAATGCCTGTAAAACAGTAAGCCTCTCCAGAGTTTAGCTGCACGCTTCTTGGTGCCTTTAAAGAAAGGTGAGTTAGTTTCTGCAACTTGTCCTGTGCTAGGCAGCTGGTTGAGTCCCCAGCTGAGTTACAGCCCCATGAAATGAGCTGCCTCACTCTGCAGCAAATTGCCACTAATGAGACCTGAGAGTTAGCACATGCCACAAATAGCGGATCCAACCCATAAGCTGACTATGTATTGTCTTGCATGTGCTTGACGTTGTGGCTACAGGCTCCCTATGTTTCTTCAGATGTAGGAGCTGTTGCATTGAATAAGGTAAAATTTGATGCTGGTAGTGTGAGGAATTAGTTCTGCTTTCATGGAGTTCAGGACTCAGAAGGAAGTAGGACTCCTTGCTTTGCACAGGGACAAGGTACTATTTTATTTGTGAGATAGCGCACACACATTTTATAAGTTTATATTTTTAAATTGATACATTTTGTATATTTGCAAATTTATACTAAAAGCTCTGAAGTAGCAACTTGTCTTTGTGACAGCTTGCTTTCTGGTACCAAAAGGACTGCAGTGGAGCTGGTGCTAGCATAAGTCCCGATTTTTGCCTTGAATTTGCTGTAGATAATAGCCCATGCAGCTATTCATGTCTGTAAGGCATGGCCTTGCGTAAGTTTACTGGAGGATGAGGACCCCTCCATCAAGCAATACACTGATAACTGTACGATCCCCACATGCTGAAATCACTCTTATTCTGTGCAGGTGGCCCCCATATAGCCCCCAGTGCTGCAGGGCAGCTGCTGTAAGCACAGGAGACCTTTCCCATCTGTGTGTGATTGCAGAATGCACAGATACTGGTCTTGGCCCTACAGACTTCCACCTCCAAGTAAGCTTATGGCTATGCGTAAATATTTGCTGCAGTAGGGCAAAGCCCACACCCCTTCCCAACTTCTATGTATTCTGTGACACCAGGTCATACAGTACTTGTTGGACTATGCATAGGGCTACATTTACTCTGATTTTCTAATCGCTTTTCATCACCTCTAACATAGTCTTGCTGCAAGTGAATAAAGTTAGTTGATAATAGATAATTAAAAAAAAAAATCTTCAGTTGTGTAATAGAATATGTAAAAAAAAAAAAATCTTCCATCTGTTGTGAAAAGTTATACTGTGTGAGAAATCATTCCATGGTGGGCATGCAATATTTCTGAAAATGCATTTTTAATTGTTTTATTTTTACTTTCCAGGTATATGCCAATTGGCATCGTGTTTTTAATTGCTGGGAAGATAATAGAAGTTGAGGACTGGGAAATCTTTCGTAAACTGGGTCTTTATATGGCTACAGTACTAAGTGGGTATGTCATTTCTTAAAGATGAAGTTAAGTGTGTGCAGTTTTTAGAGCTCAGTTAATTACAACTCAATTATCCAAAACACCCAGCTTCTTCCAGGTCAGAGACAGTGCTTGTCAGTGAAAATTACGTGAGGGTGTTTTGAATGCACATTTTGCTGAATGCATGTTTTGTGTTAAAAAGTCAGTGCCTTGCATTCTAAAAAAAAACAAAAGCAATGGCTGTTCTTGTATTCACTGTTTCATCTTCTCAGCTTGGTGCTGAAACAGATGGTATCATTGTATTTTTGAGAACAGTAATGCTTCTGTTAGATACTAGAAGAAGGTGGAAAAGGGTCAAGTTGTGACTTATGGCTCATTGGGGGTTGCCAACCTGTTGAAAATACACAAATATCTGGATTAAGTTGGCAACCTCAATGGGACCCGTGGGCCCGAGGTGTACCAGCGTAGGCCCAGCTCTACTGCCCAACACAAATGCATAGTTAAGTGCAGTGCACAATAAATGATGCCAAAGAGGAAACTGATCCCTTCCCACCTCAGTGCAGAGCAGGCAGCTGACATTAAGAGAAGCCCTGGGGGTTGCACTGTTTGTTAGTTACTTCCTCAAGGCAAAGGTAGCGGGTGAAGCTGCAAAAGCAGCAGTTGCTGTCTGAATAACTTAGCCAAGCATCAAAACATTTTTTTATTGTTTTTCTAGACTCTTGGTTGTGTAGAACAGTCTGAGGTGGAAGAGGTTACACCTGCACAATGTGGAGCCTTGCAGATGTGGAGCCTTAGAAGGGGCAATTTAAGTGTGCCAAGTGGTATAGGTTATAATACTAGATCATTATATATTTCTGAAGACTATCCTACAAAGAACCCTTTTGATAGATAAATGGTTATTACAGTCCCAGCAAGTTAAATGCATTTAAATTTCTATATCCAATTCAGTGAAGCGTAACTTCTAGGCTGTCTTGGTTCATTGCCTTAGCACCCACTCCTATAGTTCCTTCAGTATACTAAGGATTTATTCATGTTTTGTCTAGAGACTAGATCCAAAGTTGTTCAAGAGCATCTTTCCCCCCACTTCATGCATATGCATGCTTTTCTTCAAATATTGTTCACATACTTTCTGACAACCAAGCAGAAAGAAGGGTAATATATTAGTCTTAAATGCAAAGTTCTCTATAAATAGTCAAGAAGGATCTTTTTCTTTTTTTTTTTTTTTGCATTAATCTTTGCTAGATAATCATTTATATCAAAGTTGTTTTATGTGTAAGCCACTATGTTTGGACTAGGTGTTCAAAAATCATTTGAGATATAATGACTTCCTAAGTAAAAATTGCAGATCCAGAAATAGCACTGAATCATGACTTTTTCAAAATGTTACAGACATGAGTACAAGATATGTTTGTCTAATGCATAATACAATTTCTTGTGGGTTTCCACTTAGGCTTGGAAAAGAAATAAAGTTTTCAAAGGATGCAAAAGTTGATGTTTACCAAGAGACTGTAGATCAAGAGGCTAATATTCTCTATATAAATTACAAATGAGACCATGACCACAAGTTAGGTAAAAGTCATTTATAGAATGACACTATCACTTGTGCATATTTTCTATGTTAATAACTGCAATTAACTCAGAGGAGGAATATGTTGGATGGATTATTACTGCCCTTTGACTTCAGTTTTAGATCAGGTAGCAAGTTTTATGGTTTTAGATCTGACAGCAAGTTTTATGACTGTTTACCTATTAATGGTTACTATTTGTACTGCGACAGGGAGTATCTTCCTTAAGATGTGTGTGAAAACACAGTGCCTTCTCCAGAGTACTTTGATTGCAAAGTAAACTACCACCATATAAAGTCTCCCATTTAGCTGGTAACCATGGGCTTGACAGGCACAACCATTTTAAGTAGGTTCTCAGGTGGCATCAAAAAGACTGTGTATAGTAAGGGTACCCACCTTTACATCCTTGGAGACAAAAAGTCTCTGTTCCACCTAACTAGCTTGCACGTGCCACAGTTTTCCCTGATGGCTGCTAGGGTAGATCTCTGCAGCATTTCTGTCTCTTCCAGGATGGCCTACAGCAGGTGATGCTCAAGGTGTTGTGGAGTACAGCTAACAGCAGCACATTTTCTGCAAAACTGACCATCAGGGAGGGCCTGTTGTCATCAGATCACAGGAGCAAAGATGACAGTATACACACAAGGCTACAGGCTGCAGAGAGGATGTGCTTGTTGTACAGTGCTTTCCAGCCTGCAAGAATACCCTTTTTTCCCACCTCCTGGCAAAGAGAAGTTGTACTGTTTCTTTGTTTTGGTTTCTTAAATACTGCTGTTCCCACCATCTTTTTTGGTTTTCATCCTTGTTGACCTTGTCTGTTTGCAGTGTTCTGTTCATCAGCATCTTCTGTAGCTGTCTATCATCCTCCCTTTAAGCTTGATCCTGAGAATTACAGGTTATCTTAAACATATTTCTTGTATTCCCTATCAAGAAGAGTGTGCAAGAGCATGAGAGCTGGTGTGTCTTATCCTCCTCTTCCTTTTCTTTTACTTCCCTCTCCAGCTCATCTTCTATCTCGCCTCCTTCCCAGCTTGATTATTCATGACCTTTCACATTCTCAGGCCCACCAGCTCTCACCCACCATTGTCTGTCTGCAACACATCTCAGTCTTTATGTCTCATTCAGACTTCCCCCAGTGCCTCTGCTCCAATCAGCCACTAAATATGTTCAGCCTCTCCCTTTTCGTGGTGTCACTGTCAGAATGAGGACATGTTAGCAGTCACAGAGGAGGAAGATCAAAGGAGGAGGGATAATGCAAGTGCCAGAGGACTCACAGCCTGAAGCGCAGGGCGGGGGGGGCGGGGGGAGAAGCTGCAGCAAGCAGGCTCTCTTTCGCCCATACCTTTGTCTCTTCTGAAAGCAGCAAGGCAGCTGTGTCTCTGGATGCTATAAGAAATGCCAGTTTGGGATTCTGAGGGACAAGAATCTTATGACCTTAGAATTGAGCACTATTATAATTTATTTTTTCAGTTGCTGATTATGATTTTTGGTATAATTTCTGCTACTTGCTGTGAGTTGCATTTTATGCATGAAAATAAGTATTACTTTGCGTTTGTTTCATGAAAATCAGTAGTAGCAAAGCAGATATGCAGAAATACTTTATTTTGGATAATGCTGTGTTCATGCTGCCACTAAAAAACTGCAGATCTAAATTTTTGAAAGTCAGTGTACTTCTAGATGTAGACATACTTGAAATGTTTACTGTCATCAACATTTTGTTAAGACGCCCAGCAATACCCATACCACTTCATATTTTTCTCTATATGTTCTGCAGAATTCAATTGGTTCTCGGGCACCGTTGTATAAATTGTTAGGTTTCTTTGTAGAGTTCTTTAGAAAATTTTATCGATACGTGTTGTATGCTGTTACTTACATTCCACTAAATAAATCACTTGTTCATGTACAGGGTGAAAACTTTAATGGCTGTCACTTTTAAAAAGATAATTTTTCCAAGGAAATAAATAGTTAGGTTTTGTGGGTGATTTTTGGTGGTGGTGTGGATTTTTTGTACTATGGCTACTGCTCTCTTAATTGCCTATTTTTGGCAGAACATATAGTACCATGATTTATGGCTATCTTTATCAGCTGCTGTGAAATCATAAAGCACTATTACAACACAGTAACATTTGCAAGAACATCTTGTGAGGACAGAATAAAAATCCCAGGGCCATACATGACAACAGTTCTGGGCTGCTATAATTGCTTGTGACCTTGGAACATAGGAAATATTTCCCAGACCCTTCATGCGTATTTCATTTCAAATATACTCACAGCAGGCTGTTTACCTCTAATCTTAATGCCTACAAAGCTCTGTATTCATATGCATTCAGGATTAATGCACAATGCTCAAAATTAATGCACAAGTTGAAGGATAAATTTGTCCCTGAGACCCACCCAAATATCCAGGCAAATACACCTGAGCAGCTGAAGTCAAGAGGACAATTTGATCTTTTGCATGCCAACATACTTAATTTTAAAAACTAATAGTTTCAAAAGACAGTATTTCAGCATCTTACAACATTAAAGAAGGCGAGACTACATATATCTCATTTGTACAGTCTGAAATACTGCACTACCTTTTTAATTTTACACTTAAGCTTACACACTTTCCACAAAGTAAGTGTGGATTTTTGCTATAGGATCATGTTTGAAGTTTCTGCAGAAAGTTGTGGACTCATCTGTCCCTGATTGGGAACCATATTTACCTTTAATTCCAAAGAGTGTTCTATAATAAAGGCAGATAAACTTAGAAAAATAACATGGTTTTTTTTTCTGATTTGTCACTATTGTAAGGATTTGGCAGAAGAGTGGAGTGTTTTACCATATTTCAAATCACCCTCTGCATATCAGTTTAAATATGACTTATTATCTTAGTTTTCTCATCTTAATCACTTTAAAATTATTTCCAATATATTAGTTAATTCTTGTTCTACTTTGGAAAGAGAAACAATTAACAATCTCTGTCTCCCTTCCAAAAGAAAGTGTAGCAGAGTATTAGCCTGCTTTTTTTAACATGGTATACTCTATATTTTGAGCATAGGTTTCACTAAGTCACCTTTAGCGTTTCATAAGTATACATGAGGACAGAACTAGATACCTGTTATCACCATCTTATTAAAATGAGGCAATGAGATGGATCCATTTGTTTAACTAGTCCATTTTATTTTGCAGACTTGCAATCCACTCCACTATAATTCTGCCACTGATCTACTTAATAATAGTAAGGAAAAATCCTTTTCGGTTTGCCATGGGGATGGCTCAGGCACTTCTGACAGCCCTCATGATTTCTTCCAGGTAAACAAAAGAAACATTTATTTTCTGTAATGTTCCTAGTAGTAATTGCATTGCTTGTGTTCTGATTTGATTGCTACTTTGTTACATACCCTGATTTCACCTGGATAATTCTAAATCCCATGGAGGTTGAAATATTACTTTCATCATTATTTCTGTAGTACCCAAAGCGGCACTATGGATTGCGCTGGCCTTACACCAAATAAGAGTCTGCCCCTCCCAGGAGGAGAAGGTTCTTTGCCATTCAGTTCATTAGTTACAGACTTGCTAGAGTTTAAGCTGTTGCACTATTTCTGTGACTAGGTGCGTCATGATGATTTTACCATGTAGTTTTGAGGATAACTAAGACTTTGTTATTTCTTCTCATAATTAGAAGAGATAACAAAAGGTACTTTGCTTTAAAAGCCAACTCTTACTTTCATAATGCAGCCTTCCTGCCTGCCTTAGATCTCCATTTGAGTCTTAGAGCAGATCAGACTCTGAGGAAGAGGAAAGATAAGGGAAATGATGTGCTGTTGCCTGCGCTTACTTTGTGTCTTTATCTATATGCCAGTTCAGCAACTTTGCCTGTTACCTTCCGCTGTGCAGAAGAAAAAAACTTCATCGACAAAAGAATTACCAGGTTTGTTCTTCCAGTTGGAGCTACCATCAACATGGACGGCACAGCTCTTTACGAAGCTGTAGCAGCTGTATTTATTGCACAACTGAATGACTTAGAGCTGGATATTGGCCAAATAGTTACCATTAGGTAAGACTAAATACATCACATGCATTTTGTTGGAGGTGGTTTTTTTAATGAATGGTACGTTAACTTTGGATAACCCCCTGGGAAAGCTGAAACTATCATTCACAGCACAGGAAATAACAGAAACATTCTCACTTGTTGATCCAAGGCCTTGCCTGTGCAACCTGATGAGGAGGTGGGATGGGCCAGGACATGCAGCTGGTATACAGCTTCATTCTGGAAATGGCCATTATTCTTCCACTGCAAACACTTGCAAACCCAACTTGGCCTCTACCTGTGATCTGTTTAGTTTGGTTGTTCATCATGCATTGCCTGTTATTCTGCAGTGTAACCATAACAGTATCTATAAACATGACCTATCCCATAAACTTGTCACCACACTTTGAGTAGATACTGTTCAAGAGGAAACCTGGAACATTTGGGCTCCTTTCTTGCAGTGAAGTAAGCCTATCTGTGCCAGAAAATGCAGCTTCTGTGCACAACGTGTATTCTGAATGCCTTTTCTGGGCTTTATTTGGGATTTAGTGTAACAGCTACAGCAGCCAGCATCGGGGCTGCAGGTGTCCCCCAAGCCGGACTTGTCACCATGGTGATCGTACTGAGTGCTGTTGGCCTGCCTGCTGAAGATGTTACTCTGATCATTGCAGTTGACTGGCTTCTGTAAGTTTAAGCCACTTGGTATTTAATTTTTTCTCCTTCTTTTTAATGTTTACATAAGTTGTGTGGGAACATGTGGGTCTGAGAAAGAAAGCAACAAAAACGATTTAGGACTGTTGCAGGAACTGGACAAAGATTCTTCTTATGGCCAGAATTGTTCAATACAGAGTTTAATGCCACAAAGGCTTTAATTCTGAGAGAAGTCCTACTGCATGGGATGGCAGTGAATAGCCTCACATCCAGAGGTGCTATTGACCTTAAAATAGTGGCCACAGCATTAATAAATCATTAGCATAATACTTGGGAAAGACAAATTTGGCAGTACCAAGGCGGGCCTCTGGAATGTTTCAGCTGCCACCATATTATGCTAAATTCATACACCATTCATAAAAATCAAATGCAGCCACAAGCAGAACATGTCAGCTGATTTCCACAGAGCACATAAAATCCATACACTGGTGAAGAGGGAGTGGAGCGCAACATGACCTAAGCAAAGCTGGTCCTTGACTTCGTGTTCACACACAGGGTGGGCTGTACATGGGTCTGTGCTGCCAGCATTACTTTGGTAGGGCTGTTCTTCACTGAGAGTTTCTTAAAGACCCATCCCCTTTATCAACAAGCACACACATGCAAACTCAGAAAGTATTCCTTATGCTTGATCCCAACCATCTCACCTCAGAGCACATCAAAACCCCTCAGTCCCATTAAGCAGCTCTTTCTGGAGAGAAACATTTTGACCAGAAATCTTTCACTAGGAAACGATAACAGGATTCACAAGTTAAGGAGTACAACTTTAGTTTGTAATACAGCTTTTTTGCCTACTAAACCATGCAAGCTTTAGTGCTCAGACCAAGGTCTTGTTCACCTTCAGTAACTCAGCATAGATGATATTTCATTGGTATCAATGCAGAGATCTTAATCATTTCATAGTCTCTGCATGTCTTCTTAGGCTCATATTTATGTTCGAGGTAAATGCATTCCTGTTCCTCCCCCACCCTTTCCAATCATTTTCTTGAGGGATTTCTGGCAGCAACCTATGGATTTCACAGATATATATAATTTATCTGATTATATAACTCAGTTTTGCAGGCTGTAGAGTGAAATGCCAGTCTCTAGAAAACCAGGGCTGTTGAACAGATCCAAGAATCAATTCAATTTCTGTACAAGCATAATTGTTCCAAACAAAACAGCTCCAGCCACAAGTATTCTCCCCATCAGCTGTCTACAACAGGGTCTAATAGGTTTGTTTGCTATGCTCCACAATCATTTCATTTTCTCCAGCTCTCCTCTTTTCCCAGTGGACATTTAGTTTTGTTAAGGATGGTGAAGATCAGTACAAACCACTGGCTCAGGGCAGGTATCTAAAGAAGGGTGTAAGAACAGAACAATTGTATATTGGTTCTTTTCCCAAAGTACTCTCCTAGCCTCCTGCAAACTGCAGCTTACGGAGTTCCTGAGCTAGAGGTGGTTTTTATTTTAACAGTTCTTAATAGATTTCTTCTTCTTCTATGAATGCCTTATTGCTTTTGGGACCCATGTAAACTTATAGATTTCCACAAGCCCTGTGGAGAGGAATTCCACAACCTAACAATGTGTTGCACAGAGACATATTTAATTTTGTTTGTTTTAATCTACTTCCTAATCATTTTATTCCATGCCCACTGATTCTTTTATGGGAGTGAGAGAGAAAGAGAACAGTAATTCCTTATTTCTCCTAGTAATCACAGTTTTATGGATCTGATCTTGTCTCTGCTTTGGAAGTCCACAATTTATGTGATTCTTAGGCACAATATGAATACATGGAAGCTACCTGTTCCACCATGAAACAGGCAGTGAATTCAAGCTGTTTCTGATTCTAATTGAGATATTTTTCAGATTAAGGTGTCTTGCTCTGTAAAGCAAATTAAAGATTAATTACCAGGGATCATTGCCAGTGTATTTTGCATCTCAGCAGATGGAATGCACATCATGATGCCACGTAGATTATTAACACTTTCGCCTTTTGTACTTACTGCCTAAAATGTATTATTTTGCAACCTGCTAGTGGCTCATTAACAATCGTCGAGTTAATTCTGAACTTACCAAGATTTTATTACATAGGCTTGAGGAGTACTTTTTTAATGAAGAATAGAAAAATTTTGAGAATAGAAGTATTATGAAAGATGAGATTCCAGTGCTGTTGATTGACTCACTTGTCACTGATCCTACCAGAATTTTACTTTACCTCTGTCTCTTCCTTTTCCTACCATATATTTCCTTTCCACATGGAGAACACATGGGCACTTTTTAGCACTGGGTTTAGCAGTTGTGGTAGAAGAATATGTGTATAAGACATGTCAATTCACTTCACTATTGTTTTTGCAGTCCCTTCTATTTGTGAATGTATTCACCTCAACATCTCTGCACAGAGCAACTTGTTCTGCCACAAAGCCCTTGCAGTGCTGTGTAGCTGAAAAGAAAAACAGGGAAACATGACCTTCCACTGTCCCTACCTTACTTCCATACCAATTTTCAAACTTTGCTATATTGCATGGTTTTGTTGCTCCTCTGCCAAATAGCGGCAAATTTTTAAGGCCTGCAAGTCACATTTCTGTCAGGAGAAAAATCAACAGTACGGAAGTATCATATTCCTTTGATTTGTTTAATACAACGTTGTACTTCAGCCCTTTAACAAGGAGAAGCTAACAGAAGATAGCCTTTCCCATTTCCAGGGTTTGGGCCGGAATACTGAAGATACTGGGCTAGGCGCTCCTCTGGCTGAGGAAATGACTGTTAGAAAGACAAAAGGCACAATGCAGACTCTTCTGCTGCACCCCACAGTCTCACTTCCCAACAAAAGTAGTCTTATCACAAAGAGAACCAGCTGTATAGCATGCTTCAGGGCCTGAGAAGTGATCCCTACAACACTTTGTGAGGCCGCGCACAGCAGCGTGATTACTGCCCTAACAGACTAGTGATGTGACTTGCAGTCTTACACACTCTGTACAAAGTAATTTGTCGTGAAGGTGACTCCAAGTTTCTTTAAATACACATGGGGAAAATTCTGTTTCTTATACTACAAGTTGGGTTTTTTTATTTAACTGCAGAATTACCCAGAATCTACACTGGGAAAAAAAACAGCTCTGCATTTGCTAGAGTAGCTTACTTTTACTAAAAGGATTTTCTAAGTAACATACAGAATGGTTTGTCTGACAAAATTTTTATTCCATAGGGATCGATTCAGAACAATGGTGAATGTCTTGGGAGATGCCTTTGGTACAGGGATAGTGGAGAAGCTCTCTAAAAAGGAGCTGGAGCAGATGGATGTCACCTCTGAAGTCAACATAGTAAATCCTTTCGCCTTGGAAAAAACAATACTTGATAATGATGAAACAGAGACCAAGAAATCGTACGTCAATGGAGGCTTCGCTGTAGATAAGTCTGACACCATATCCTTCACGCAGACATCTCAATTCTAAAGTCAGTAGCTTTCAGGTGAAACAGGAGCACTAAAGGACATGGCCATACGCAATATCTCAAAAAGCTTAAAGGATAATTGAGAATGAAATTATATCTCACATGCATTTGATTTTACTACACAGACTCTGATTCTCCTTACCAGTTCTGCCCCCTTCTCATCACCTCTCCCAACAATTTGAACTCACCACTTTTAGTCTTTGCTGATAGGTTAAAGAAAA
>VYXH01000036.1:0-14578 GCA_013397275.1 Burhinus bistriatus | reverse complement strand
ACTATTGCTGAGGCTATGAAATGCCTCTTTGGAATCGGCATGCTCATAAATGGGTACCTTAGCTGGGACAGCCAAACATGTTTTACTCAGGAGTAGCACAGCATTCCACATCTTACCCATGTTACAAAGCACCTGTATGAAATCCCTTTTAACATCCTTGCCTTCCAAACAGATTGCGCTGTACTTGACACCTACTGTAACTTGATCACGTGCCAAAATACTCATTTCTGCAGCTGAGAGGATACCACTTGGGTGATTCAGGAAGGAACAGACCAGAAAGGCCTTGTAATAAGGATTTTACTGTGAACAGGGTTTCATTTTTCTTTAATTGTGAAATAATTGGACATGGAAGAATTTCCAGTGTTCATGTAGCTAGGTTTCCCCATGCCTTTCATGTGAATGCCAGCTGCTGGGATTGGCGTTCAGATGTGAAAAAAATTGTGGGCTTGCTTTTCTGGCATTTGAAGAGCTTTTGTAGTGGTACTTCACTGATTTTGGTGCACTTTGATGGCCTCCTAGTACATTTCCATAGAAGCAGAAATAAGTTCAGTTACTGTTGTTCACCTTTGACTCTAACCAAATATTAATCAGCCCAAAAGTAGGCAGAGGTCATGAAAATTAAAATAGACTATATAGCGATGCATAGTGCAAATTTCCTCCTTGGAATAAAAACAGATATAATATCAAGAATATAGGAGGCATACCTTTTTCTAGAAAGAAGCCACTGTCACTGAGCATTTTACACAGACTGGTTGGTTTTTTGCTCCTTGGTTTAGTTTGCCAGTTGAACATGCAAGTTTGTAGCTGCAACACTAATACAGTGCCAACATATCAGCTAAACTGTATGTTGTGAAGCATTTCTGGACCCAGGAAGTCATGTGTTCAGGTGGCTTGCTATAGGATAAGAAGCACCAAGAACTTTCTCATAAGAAATTGCCATTTTTTAAAACATTTTATACAAGATCTCCATGGTGCAGAAATCGCTTTCAAGGTAAGAGTTGCTGTAACAAACTTTTTGCCTTGCACATTAAAGTCGTTAGCCATTTTATATATAAAGTAAACTGAAATTCATATACAGTTCTTTGTTTGTAAATAAGCTTGTGCTAAACCTAAAATTGCACTCATCCTAACAAAAAAACCTTCAAATTCCTTCAGTGTTATACATTTGATTCAGTCCTGCACTTTTGTATTTAGATAAACCAGAAGCGTGCCAAAGAGAACTAATGAAGGAAAGAAGAAAATATTTACCGTAGGTTTTGATAAATTGCACCTTAAATCAACAAGTCAATGCGAGATAATACTGTATTTAAACATCGTAAACTATATGGAAGTGTTAATCTAAGTATTGGTATGTTTATACAAAATAAGTAAGACTGATTAAATCCGTCTTTTACCTGTGCAGAAGTAGTATGAGACAGTCTCTATTTGTACAGCTTTGCTTATGGGAGGAAAAAACCCACCAGTTTCCACAACTACACTTTGTCTTTTCATTGCTTTTATAAGTCACCCTTTTATGATGACCCCATTATGTAGTTACCCTGTTATGATGTACTGTGAACAGTGTTCCTAATGTGTTCTAAATAAATAATTTCTCTCTTTACTCTTGTTTTAGGCTACCATCCTCTCATTGTAGAATATTGAGTTCCTTCAGCTATAGCAAGAAAAACAAAACCGGTTGAATTTAGGATTTATGTTATCTTCACTAGTGACTCAGCTGTAGCTTTGGCATGAATTACTTTCTTCTTCCAATAAAATAAATGCTTAAGAGCACAGTCCTGAGATTGCAAAGAAGCCCAGATGATCTGGGTTGGAAGTATACTATTAAACACACGCCAAGCAGGGGATTATTTATTTACTATTTATTTACATGGATCAGATTCAACTAAGCAGGCATTGATGGTGCTGTTTTGCCATCTATTCACCACCAAGAGACCAAACCGTATACTGAAGACACGTTAAGTCCAAGGATGCTTTTCTGGACACAATATTCTGAGTAGGTACCTTCTACGTATGTGGAAAAATCCTGCATGAGCAATACATCCTTTTCACCATAGCCTCCTTCTCTGGAAGCTGTGCAGAGTGTCCCGTCAGAAAAGCACCTGCAGGTTTTGCCCCTGTACACCATGTTGTTATGTTCCAGTAGGGACTTTGGGGCTGCAGAAGCTATCACAGGATTGGACCCTGCATTTTGAATGGCATGTGTGGCTTTAAGTCATGGAAGACAAGGTTACCCACAACTCTTAACACTGAGAAAATAAAGCACCTGGACATAAACATACACATGTCTATCAACGTGCACAGGTCAGCTATATCAGCTCCACAAGAGTTTAAACTGCATAAAAACAGTCATGACACATGCAGTTCACTTGTTCTTTAATCTTCCCTGTTAAGAACAGAAACTGCCTGGTTTGAGATCTTCAAAGACACAACCAACCACTCCCCCAGACTGTTGGTTAGGTCCCTCCCCTAAGTTACAGTTTCAGGCCCCATTTGACTATGTACCCTGTACCTTGGAGCATCTCCTGTCACCCAGCAAGTGAGATGTCAAACAGTGAAGCATGCACAGCTGTGCAGAGCTACAGCCAGGCAGTTTCTTTGGTTTCCCTTTTTCCACGTCTTCTGCCTGCAGCTTTTCCTGTCCCAACACCTGGCAGCACTTGGTGGACTGCAGAGCACAAGGAAGGCAGGATTGCCAGGGCGTAGGAGGCAGTCAAGTGAGGAACAGCAACCAAGTCACAGCCCCTTGACCACCAGACCAGTACTGCACGTTGAAGGTGCAGAAAGTATAATGGGGAAAGGCCATGATCGGTTTATAAATACTCTTTATGGAAGCCAGTGTCTCCATTGGCTGTTGGCAAAGGCAAAATCTTGAGTAGACAAGATATTTTTTTCTGACCTACTACTGCTTATAGAGTTTATCAAATGTTGCAGTATTCTTGACAGTCTCAGTTGGCCCAAAGAAACCCTACATCATCATCACCATGCAGAAAAATGTGTGAGGAGGAAGGAGCAGCAGAGAGGAGCTGTATGGACTGACCCTACTCCCCATTCCCCATCCCCATGTGCTCCTCAGGGTGGGATGGAGGAGAGGAGCCAGCAATGAAGGAGTTAAGTTGAACCTGTGAAGAAGGGGGGATTGAGTGGAAAGGTTGTTTACATTTTGTTTCTCACCATCCAACTCTATTCTTAGTTTGCAATAAATTAAATTAATTTTCCCCAAGGCGAGTCTCTTTTGCTTGTGACAATAATTGGTCAGTGATGTCCCTGTCCTTTCTCAGCCCATCTTATTTTTTCCCCCTATCCTGTTGAGGAGGCATGAGAGAGTGGCTGGGTGGGCCACTGGCAGCTGGCCAAGCCTAATCCACCACAATGATATATACATATATAGAATTCTAAATAGGAGTGTATAAATGTTTATAAATATCTATTTTATTTATTTATTTATAGATACACTATACACAGTACTACATGATACAGGTACTACTACTACCCTATAGTATATAATAGATAATATACACACATTTATCAAGATACAGAAATACAGGCCTAAGAGAAAAGATATAAAATGGGTAAAACATCCTTTAATAAGAGTTAATGGAATGAATAGGCTCGGTCAGGGTCCCGCACTTTACCAGGCTGCAGAACAAGGCTGGGGGGACTTGAAAAGGGCAGAGGGATGCCAAAAGGGTGGTGGGGCACAGACGTGTTGGNATGGAAGCCAGTGTCTCCATTGGCTGTTGGCAAAGGCAAAATCTTGAGTAGACAAGATATTTTTTTCTGACCTACTACTGCTTATAGAGTTTATCAAATGTTGCAGTATTCTTGACAGTCTCAGTTGGCCCAAAGAAACCCTACATCATCATCACCATGCAGAAAAATGTGTGAGGAGGAAGGAGCAGCAGAGAGGAGCTGTATGGACTGACCCTACTCCCCATTCCCCATCCCCATGTGCTCCTCAGGGTGGGATGGAGGAGAGGAGCCAGCAATGAAGGAGTTAAGTTGAACCTGTGAAGAAGGGGGGATTGAGTGGAAAGGTTGTTTACATTTTGTTTCTCACCATCCAACTCTATTCTTAGTTTGCAATAAATTAAATTAATTTTCCCCAAGGCGAGTCTCTTTTGCTTGTGACAATAATTGGTCAGTGATGTCCCTGTCCTTTCTCAGCCCATCTTATTTTTTCCCCCTATCCTGTTGAGGAGGCATGAGAGAGTGGCTGGGTGGGCCACTGGCAGCTGGCCAAGCCTAATCCACCACAATGATATATACATATATAGAATTCTAAATAGGAGTGTATAAATGTTTATAAATATCTATTTTATTTATTTATTTATAGATACACTATACACAGTACTACATGATACAGGTACTACTACTACCCTATAGTATATAATAGATAATATACACACATTTATCAAGATACAGAAATACAGGCCTAAGAGAAAAGATATAAAATGGGTAAAACATCCTTTAATAAGAGTTAATGGAATGAATAGGCTCGGTCAGGGTCCCGCACTTTACCAGGCTGCAGAACAAGGCTGGGGGGACTTGAAAAGGGCAGAGGGATGCCAAAAGGGTGGTGGGGCACAGACGTGTTGGAACATGCCTGAGGGCTACAGAGGCCACCAGGCGGCCCCTGGTGCAAATCCTGTCACATGCAGAGACTAATCCTATGAGCTGAACCAAGAAGGAAAAGACCTTAAGGGAATCCCCAAAACGGCCATGTGAATGAGAAGAACCGGTCAATACACTTGTGAACCACAAACTGGATTTGGAGGTGTCAGAGGAGGCAGTTGGAGGAGGGACTCCCTTTGCCCATGGTTATGGGGGTTCTTCTAGATAACCTATAAGACCAATGTGGGGTGCAGGATGCTGCTATATATGTTGCTTTACCCTTAGGTCAATGACCTTACAAAAGGCTTCAGAAAGCTCTGTCTGACTGAGTAAGGGGGCTTCCGAGCATGCCATGACTGGTCTGCCTTCTTGTCTGTGCCTGCAGTAGCCAAGGAAAGCAGCATGGGCACAGAAGTGACAGTGGCATTCAAGGAGAAAAAGGAAAAAGCCTGGAGAAGTCTGACTGGCAGCCAACTCCTCTCATACCCTGTTAGCAGAGTTTCTCTGCACTTGAGTTAAATTGATTGTCCAGTGTTTCCTTTCGTAAGAGTGTGTAATAGCATGTGAGTAGACCTCTATGCCACAGCTTCTGTTAGCAGAGATCTACTGTCCTCCTGGGGAAGTGGAAAGCTTTGGGGGTATAAATCTCCTTTTTGAAGCTGCTAAAAGGCAAATTGCTGATCTCAACAGAAGCCAAGTGGCAATCTGGCTTGCAAACCAGGATGCCTATAGCTTAGACAAGGCAGCAAGAAAGCACTTTCTAAAAGGAAGTTGTGGCAGAGGTGGATGCACCATGGCAAGCTGACTTGGTGGATATGCAACAGTTTTACATCATAATGATGGTGTTTAGTACATCTTATCAGTGATAGACATACTAGCCAAGCTTGCCTTGGCCATTGATCCAAAAGGCAAAACATATTCTGAGGTAGCTTGGGCTTCTAAAACAATTTTAGAAGACAGTGCAAGCCTAAGAAAGGACAGAATTTTTAAACCAGCCTTTAAGCAAGCTGTTTAAGCAAAACCTCAGCACCATTTTATTACTAATAATGAAGTAAAAGCCTATGTCATAGGGCATTTTAACAGGATGCTCAAAACCAAGGTGTGGAGATATTTTACAACATGCAACACTTCTTGCTACATTGATATGCTGTCAAAGTTTATAAAGAGCTATAACCATAGCTTCCACTAAGCTGTCAGAGCCAGGCCTGAGGACACAAACACTTTAAACTCTGCAAAGGTTTGGAAAACCAAATATGGGCTTGTGTTTAAAATTAAAGAATCTGTGCCTCTGCTCAAAAAGGAAGACTGCATCAGGGAGTCCAGAACAAAAGGGAGATTTAAGAAAGATTATAAGCAGATGTTCACAGATGAAATTTTCATAGTAGCTGAAATTGTGAGAAAGGGATAGCTACCAGCGTACTACTTGACAGGTTATGATCACAAAGCAATTGAGGGGACATTTTACCCTGAAGAACTTCAAAAATGAATCCTGATGAGGACAGAATCTACAGAATTGCGAAGAACATCACTGCAGAAGGGACAGGAAGAAAGAAAACAGCTGCTGGAGAAGTGGCGGGGCTGCTCCTAGAAATTTAACAGTTGGACAGGAGCCTCCCATATCCAGAACATCTAGTGATTGGCAGCGGAGCAGGGGAAAAAGGAAGGGAGATAGAAGGGGGATCATAGAACATCACACTGCCCAGCAATGCCAGCACTGGCATCTTTCCATGATACACCCGCAGGAACTTTACTGTAGAGCTGGTGACACGCCTCGAGTCCTTAGGCAAGTGTGAGATGGGGCTGGTTGAAATACAGTACCTGCACAGCTGGGATAACACCAGCAAAGATGTTGCCTTTGAAAAACCACTGCAGGGTAAGATATGGCAGTATACTTTGCAGAAAGGCTATTATCTGTCCCTCTCCATGTTAGTGGAACATGTGAACCATCACACTAACCCCCCCAAGAGAACTTCAGCCATCAACTCTCCAGCAGTGGACCTGGTCAGGGACCCCATCAGAGTGAAAACAAAGCTTAAAGCAGATTAATTCCTTACACTGGTTCTACAGAGATCTAGCATATATTTGGGGGCCTTCTTTGCAGGTTGCTGCTAAGAAATTGCCCTGTCTGATGGACATCACTGGAGGGTTTAACTCACTTCATTCACTGCTACACACATCTTGCAGAACACCAACTTGTTAGCATATTTGTGATCCCTTTATTGCTCTGTGTTCAACCAGTGATAATGAGATCATCACAGTGATGTATGACAAGCTGCACTATGTGCTGGTAGACCACCAGCACATCAACACAATCAGCATTGAAATAAAGACTGACCAACATAAGCACATCTCATTTTGCTTTGGGTAAGTGATTGTGAACTGCATATCTAATATTTTAAGAAACCACACCAAAATCTTAGTGGTAAGAAGTTATGGGGACCCATCCTTGTATGTGAATTATTACAGAGCCCAGGCTGGCAATGGTTTCCCTGGTTTTCAAGCTGTTGTGTGTGAAGCATGGTGTGGGTATATTCTGTATATTCTGTGGCCTGATTAGAAAGACCATCCCACAACTGAAAAGGGGGTTGGAAATTGTTAAGCCACACATTAACAGCACTGGTCAAGATACTGCAAAACATGTGTTTGGACATGTTTGCAAGGTTGTCCCAAACAAGTTGGAAATGCGAGCAAATCAGGAAGGCTTGGGATTTGTTTGTATTCAAATAAAAAGCCATAAAGAAAGAGATACATGTCACACCCCCCAGAGGGAAGGTCCACCCACCCCTTTAAAAGAAAAAGGACAGACAACAGTCTGACCAGGACAAGAAGAAGAAAAAGGACAAGAAGAAGAAAAAGAAGAAGAAGCCAGGCCAAATGGTGCAAAAGAAACAGAAAACCCAGAGAAAGAGGTCCCATTCTATCCATAGAAAAGGAAATATATTTTGAAAGGGATGGCTTTTAGTCATGGCTGCTCAGAATAGTGTACTAAATCCAAGCTGGATTTGTTTGAAGTGTTCCCAACAGACCTGCACTGAGAAAAGCCTGTTTATTGAGATGCCTTCACTTTTCACTGTTGCAGAAAGTCTGTACCTTTGGACTTTTTCATAACTGAGAATGGGGAAGATTACATAGATCTGAACAATACTCTGCCGTGCCTGTGCTGCAAGACTGTAAAAGCTGATGGGTCCAAGCTATGTGCTGGTGAGGCTGTGGGCCTTGTGAGTTACCCACTGGACTTTTTATGGCAGCCAGCTGGACACTACGCTGCGGGACCAACTGGAGTTGCTTCTCAATTACAGCCATGACACTGTCAATGCATTTCTCCATGGGGTCGTTCCGCAATGACACAGCCAGGCAGCAGGAAGCGGGCACGCTGAATCGCATCATTTAGGCAACAGTCAGCTCTGATGGCCCAGAGTAGGACTGAACTATTTGGACTGCTCCATGTTCTTTCAAGGAATGCTTTTGTTTTATGGTGTGAATGTAGAAATTGAGTTGATGTGCATCAAAGACAGTTTTTGTTTGGTCAGCTCCCCAGCAGCAGGAACCGGTCATTACATATGCCTTGCTGTTTGTGAAGAAAGTGCAGGTGGTGCC
The DNA here is from genome assembly GCA_013397275.1 of Burhinus bistriatus. Classification (NCBI taxonomy): domain Eukaryota; kingdom Metazoa; phylum Chordata; class Aves; order Charadriiformes; family Burhinidae; genus Burhinus; species Burhinus bistriatus. The sequence goes on along the minus strand of VYXH01000036.1, from coordinate 6,370 downwards.
TGGAGTGCGTTTGGTGCACGCTGGGGAATTATTTAAGTCTAACGCAAAATAACCAGTGCACCAGATGGGCATGAAAGTGTCCAGCATACCAGCCGGCAGTCATATCAGCAACCTGGAAAATTTGTTTCTGGAACGACTGCACAAACTTCTTGTTATTGGGTTCACAGATAACAATGCTTTTAGCAGCTATTATGCTAAGGAACCTGTCAACTTCAAGCATTATGATATAAATTTTGTGGCCCTGTATGTGAGTGGTGAACAACTGCCAGTGAAACCCAATACCAGCACTGCACCCTGAGTTTGAGAATGTCTGCTGTGTGAGAGAGTACACACAGCTCATTCAGGTGATTGGCAGCCATATGAAAGGCCATTCTCTGCTGGCTGACAGGGAAGAGTTCATCAGTGACTGTAGCATTTGCCTTTGACCTGTCTCCAGACAAAGAATGTCCTGATCACTGTTCCTGGATTAAAACAGGAAACCTGAGAGAACCAGAAAGAAACCAGAAGTACACTTTGCAGGGGCCTTGGTCACCACTGTTCATATGGTTGTGTACGGGATATCTGATGACACGATAGAAATAAACCAGTGGAGACACGTGCTCTTTGACTGATTGTGAGGATGGACACTGAACAGCTTCCTTGTGTTTTTTTTAGCACATCCTTACACCAAAGAAATATTTCTAGGTGTTTACGTAAGCAACTGGCTCCCTAGGGCCTGTGTTTCTCCAGGACCAGTGAGCATGGTTATGGATAGCACAACTTCCCTGATTATCACGGGAAGAAATATGCTCGTGTTGCCCTAGTGTACTTCTGCATTCTTCTGATACTGTATGTGCCCATAATCCAACACCCCCTGAACTACAGCGTCAGAGGCCTCAGGAGTCTCAAGGGGCTTTTCCACTTCTGTTCACATAGGAAGCACAGGGAAAAAACAGCCCATGAGGCACGTATACCTTTACTTTGACCATCCCAAAACAGATTGTCAGGGTGTCAAAATTCTCAAAAATAACTCTGGGGAGTCCAAAAGGCTATTGTTTTGGTTTGTTCATGAAGGAAGAGAGGCTAGCAAAATCATAGAAATTTATCTTTTCCTTGGGAGCTCTTTGTAACATGGACAAATGGTATTTGTCCTGCCACCCACAAGCACATCTCTGGGGACCAGTGGTGTGGGCAGTCTGGTCCTGGCTGAGAACTGTGCAAGTTTCCCATTTGATTTTGTCATAGTGCCCCATTCATGCTGCCATATAGATCTGATGTGAAATACGTCTCTCTAGGTCCCTCTTTTGTTGTGTTGTGTAATACAAATATCCAAAGGTGGTCCCTAGCCAGAGGGTTCTGGTCATTTTCATGGTAGCATTTGATACAGCTAAGGAAAAAGCATCCATTAAATTCAAAAGTTGTTGATACCCTGTCAATAACTGCATAGACATCCAAGAAGCAGGATCTTATTTGATATTCACCACCTAGTAATGCTTGACAGATTTGAGTATTTTCCTTTCCAGCCACATACACATGCCATTCAAGGGAGTTCTATTTCTCTTTTTCCTTGAATGATAGCCATCTGAAGGAGGAGTGCTATCATCCTAGGTTTAAGGAACATAAACCAGTATGTGGTCATGCAAGTAGAGGCCACTGCACTATAAGGGATCTTCACCTTCACCTTTTCACTGTCTTCTGTCTCATAGAACGCATGACAGGTTATCACCATAATCTCATTCCTGTTTGTTTTCAAAAGTTTTTACACCTTGCTGGCAATAGTAACTCAGCTGTATTTGCAAATCAAAAATCTTCTCCTGACTAGCTGTGCACCATGCCGAGAACTACTTTTTCTGTTCATGTGGCATCATGCTGTCCACCCCATAATATTCCAGTGGTGGAAGAGGCCCCACATAAATTTCGTTTTCAGCAGTGCTGGAAAAAAGGGGGAAATAACCTTCGCAGTCCTCGATACCCAAAGCTTGGGGAGGGCTGCTTGATTTCTTGGGCAGAAAATTTGAAGAGTCAATGAAACAAAATGTTTGCTCAGGCTGGGCACTTCCACGCACATGAGTTCTCTGTCTTGGGTGATAAACTGCACACCCACTGGTACCCTCACAAGCCAACTAACAACAAAGTAGCCATCCCAGCCTTTGGCATTATGTGCTAGGAAAGTACAGGCCTGAAACTTTGTGCCCATAAACAACCGAATAAAGTCCACAAGACATGTCCTCCCGTTCTCATTCAGTTTTCATTTCTGCCCTTGCTTCTTCATCCCAAGGGGCATTTGGTGCTAACTCCATGGCAAAAATGTAGTTTGGGTTATGTGTCCTAGTTTCCTGCATTTGTTCCATTTCATAGATAATATAGTCCCTCCCTGTCTCTGGATTTTTGATGGCAGGCATCAAATACCCGTGAGTGGCTTATGTTAGAGATTGTTCACAGCACAGCTCACCCTTCCAGACTTTATATTTGTGATGTTTTTCTATGTAGGCTTTACACTTTCCACAGAAAATCTTATCCAGACAAGCAATTTGTTTTTTGACAGACAGGGCCTTGTGCCTCTGCAAACACTTCCCAGACCTGCACAGCAGCCTCCAGCTGGGGCACCTTATCTGTCCCCAGGTTAGCTGCACAGTCATGAGACAAGCAGAGCCAGCAATAATATTTACAGCTATGGCCATGGTTATACAATATATGACAAAAGCTCACAGAAGTTTCTTACCTCAAATACCTTCTTGACACCCTTAACACCGTAATAATGTTAATCACGTAAAAGGAGGAAACAGATCTTGCAATATCAAAGACCATGATTTGGCTCAGATGTCCCCCAACACTTTTTTCATTTGGACAGGAGGGTTATTTACACGTTGCAGATCCTCAGATAAGGAGATGTCACTCAGTGTGACCTCCCAGTGCACAGACCAGCCCAGATTGTCATGTAGCTCTTTTGCTGTGCGTAATAATTCTGCATCTGTTAGATACCTCACAGCTGTAAGCTCTGTGTAAGACTCGAGGCAAAACAGAAATTATTGTGACTGTTATTTAGATGAATTAAATAACATCACTTTTTGTCAATAGTTCTGGAATGGAAGACAGACTATAGGATTCTGCCTACCCCACTCTTAATGGCTTTTACAATAATGGTAGCTAGGCAGAAGGACTGATCAAAACACAGCTCTTTTTTACTTTGCAAAATATTACTGACCCAGTCTAAAAATTTCACAGCCTTCATATAGTATAAATTAATAGTGTGAGATTACAAACAGTTATTCATGCTGGCAGTTTCAAGACAGAGCTGAGCATAATCACCAGTTTCAAACAGACAGTGTAAATGATCAAAAATCTGCTCTCCACCCCAAACAAACATTTCATAAGCTTCATGTAGTGACACCTGATCTAAATTAATTAAGCTGTAATTTTCTACATATCGTCTAGCCTTGAATCTCAGGATCAGCCATTCCCACTGCTGAATATGGGCCACAGAAGCCATGAGGTGGTCTGTCACCTCCTCCACCACTCCTGCTACTTTGAGGGTGGGGTAAATCTGGGTGTTCAATGCCTCCTCAGTGCTTGGGAGTGCAGCCAGTGGAATCCCTGGGATACATCCTTGCTGTACTCAACAGCCTCTTGCTCTTCAGGGTGCTGCAGTAACTGAAATCCCTTCCAGGGGGTCATCTTCTACTGTAGTGGGAGACATATTTACTGAGCCACTAGGTTCAGAAAAGTAGTTTGCATATCAGGGCCCCATAACCACTTGCCAACAATACACTTGCTCTTTCTGCAGTGGCTGTGGTCTCTAAGAGCATAGGGCTGCAGTGTGTGTCCCAAAGTCTGTGTCTCGCTGCTTTTGCAGTAATCATTGTCTAACAAGCATGCTTGGTCTTCTGCTTCTTCTTTGCAGCATTGCCCTAAGGAGAAAGAGACATATGTAGCAGCACATGTTTCTAGTTCAACACAACAAAAGAAAGCAGATTTGCATCAAACAGACTGCTTGAAATACTAGTACGTAATTTTCTAATACAGTCTGGGTAAGAGTGGGAAACTCTTTTACACAGTCAAGACCAAGAGTGAGGCTAAGAAATGACTGGCAACCCATGAGGTTCCAGTCATCTCTGTAGTTAGAGGTGACTAGCCTCAAGATAGGCATTTTAAAGTCAATGAACCAGTTTTAGAAGGAACATCTCTGAGGGTCTACAGAGCCTCAAATGGCCTGAGAGGGTCAAGCTCTGTTGTGGGAAGGGATTTAGACATTTGGCACAAAACCAAATGGTTCACTGGATGTCAGCAATCGAATTGTTTTGCTGTTGTTTTATCAGAGGGTCCTAAGGCAGACTTAACACTAGAACAGTTGGCAGATCAATACCAGCCCGGGACTAATCAATTTTTGTAGCCTGCAGGAGGCTACAAAAAATCAGAATCCAACTAAAGAGCCTGCATTAGTAAACTGCCTTAAAAATCTGCCATCATTGTGCCTGTTGAAACAGTGCCACAAAGGCTAGTAGCTGGAGAACAGTGTATTAACCGCTGTTTTAGTCACTGACATTTAATCTTCCCCAGAGCACATCAGGCTGAAACTTTGAGTAACTCCCATTGATCAAGCTGTACTGATAATGGCAACAAGACCGTTTTTTAAGAGGAAGGTGAGAGTGTACCTAAGACAGGTTTTACACTGACTAGGTGAGTGTAACAAAATCTGGCCTATGATATTTGCAAATAGAATAGAAGACATTTTGGAAAGAGCTAAACATGGTACATGGAGAAAAGGCAACAGTCACAGCAAAAAATAAATGCCTTTTAGACAGAAAAATAGTGGTGCATCTTGGTGTGGACCCTGCTGCGCTGCAGCCAGGGATGAGCAAACAGTTGTGACAGTTGAAGAGCAGCTTTCTCTGAATTAAAGGCAAATGAAGGAGCTCTGAAATCAGTAGAAGCCCGTGCTCACAAAATAGCTCAGTAATGGGAGAACATACTGTTCTACGAAGAAAGAGGAAAGCAGCACACTGCAGTATAAAGCTGTAGTGAAGGATTATAGAGTGGAAAACATGTAGACTCCAAACTGGTCAAGAAACCACAATAGTGGAGCAACCACAGACTGCAAGTGCAATCAAAGTGAATACACATATCAACCTGGCTACCATGGACCTTTTCTGGAGGGCTACCCATCCTGCAGCTGTTGGAAGGAATATCAGTCCTGCAGACCTTGGTCCCAAGTGACCAAGATTCAAGTTTGGTATGCTAACTGCATGACACATTGGCAGGACACAGAGGAAAGGAAAAGAGAAGAAAACAGTGCACCTCACATTTACTCCCATTTCTGGATTGACAATTAGGACTTACTACTCTAAATGTATGTATGTGTTCTGGGACTCCTGCAGACCCAGAAGCATCTGTACTCACGCTGTTTTTCCAGCTTATGCTAGTTAAATGAAAGATGTGCCAAGATATTAGTTACTAATCCTTTTACATAACCCTCCAACTTTTTCTCTTAGTCACCCAGTAAGTGACTCATTCTTGCCAAGGACACGAGTTTGCTCTGCTAACACTCTCCTGCCCGAGGTTCCTTGTAGGATGACATATTCTCTTTGCCTGTTCTCAGCAGTCCTGCTCAGGCTGTTTATTTTATGGGCATATGTACAAATAGCCTCTTTTTGATCAATATGCTTTTCCTGCTCATTAAAGCAAAGCATCAAGGGCCTAGCAAGGTAATTTTTTTCTTCAACACCAGAGCTGCAGTCAGTGTATTCCAGACAATTTACAGTATTAGGCAAAAAAACAGCTCTTCTGTTCAGCACGCTCACAATAAGAACTTCACTGCACATTAGCAGAAAGGGAACTGACCTTCTTTTACTAAAAATCCTTTAATTTAAAACGCAGTGACTGTATGTTTCAGGGGGGAATAGGGACTTCAGTATAAAAGAATGTCACAAGAACATCATTACAAGTTATCTTCTGTAATACAAGCAGACACGCAATTAATGTCTTCTATTTATCCCCTGGTATTACCATTAGGGATCAAAAAACTGTGAAACCATGTCACCAACCACAACATTCAAAGATAAATCAAGAAAACAAGTCAGTAATCTAATTCAAATACAAACAACTGTCACTGCTGCAGGAATAGGAGCTAAAATCATAACAGCAATTCGCTGCTCCACGGGTTTCCATGGTCACTGTACCTTGGTAATTTATTATTAAATGAGAAATAATTAGACAGCGATGCCACCTTCTGCATTTTCAGAGGAAATCCAAATTTAAAACTGGAAGGATTAGTTTCCCATGAAGACCCTGTTTGTCTTTATAAATTGATAGGGAAAACCTGTTAGTGACAAAAACTTACCTCCATGTGTTTACAACCACAAATGTTGCCCGATTCAACTCCAGGTCAGCCTTG
>VYXH01000035.1:282115-301027 GCA_013397275.1 Burhinus bistriatus | reverse complement strand
AAAAAAAAAAAAAAAAAAAAAAAAAGAAAAGATGGCTGGAGGGATATAGGTACCAACCAGAAAACGGCTGGGGAAGGCTGGAGTGAAAGGCTGGTGACATCTATAGAGCTACGGAGTTACTGCAGTTCCCTTTGCCCTTCACTTTCCTCAGTCATTCAGGCTAAGAAACGACAACCCTTTACTCAGTGTGGGATTCCACGCTTAAAACATCGGTCTGGTTATTTGTTGTCCTGTACTGCCTCACACATTTATTTATGTCACTGCAAAATCTTGCCTAACCAGTTTACTGGTTTTTAAGAAATGCTCTTTGCAGGTGGATAGCCAGACAGGGAAGAATCAGGCTTGTTTAGTCCAAATCAGTGATGAGTATTGGTTGGGAAGGAGACATTCTCTCTACTGTCAAATACCAGTTTCAGTAAACAACTTTAAGGAAATCAAGTTAATATTAAGCACTGCCTTTACCAACCAGAGACATAGTTTCAGGACAGCAGCAGATATCTTGTTGCCATCAACCTTTGACATCCAAAGTCATGCTGGAATGAGCTATGGAAAGAAAATGAATAAAATTTGGAGCACAATAGTAAAATCTGGGAGTTTGTGATCGTTCCCCTTACTGATCTTCCACTGGTCTTAAAGACAGAATAGTGAATGAGCTGTTTTGAGAGCATATGCAGTTATAAAATTCTCTCTTGCCTCATTGGTTTTATATGAAGAAAACAGTTGTCTATAGTCAAATCTATTTACTTGCTTGTCTCTCGGGTTAAGTTTTATACCTTTCAATAAAAACTCACCTGTCTTCACAAACAGATAAATCTTACTTATTTAGTATATGAAATCAATACCACATTAATTCCAAGGTGTTACAAATCACTTATTTACCTACTTACTACTATTTTTACTTCTATTTTTATTGCTTAGCTGCCCTTGGAGGGCTGGGTTCAAATACATCTATTTAGTGAGAAATGGCCTCTGATGCTCTGACACAAGACAAAGTCAGAGAGAAGAAATATCATCTTTTTTTTTTTGAGTAGGAACTGAGGCACATGGTAATTTGCTCATACACTCCAAAAGTCTGTGTCAGAGCTCGAATTTTAATTTAGATCTCTCGAGTCTCTGCAGTGCCATTTCTAATGTCTCAGTGAAAGCAGACTTGAATTTCTGTCATATTTCTGAAGGCTGTGGGCCTCAGACAGGCCTCCTTCAGCTTCCATACATGACTGCAATGCCTCAGAGAGTTTCTCTGAGTGACAGGAGACACTTTCTCTCCCTGCTGGCAAGATAAGTGTGTTTATTATTTTCTCAATCTGCATTTTGGAAGGTTACTTACGCAGGCTTAGAAGTTCATGCGTGACTCTTCTATGCCAGTCCTCAGAGTCATGGACCCTGCTGCTGAATATTTGCAATGCTCTTTTGATCCACAGCTTTGAAGAGAGATCTATCAGAGAAGACGGGGAACTGCCACAGCTGTCTTTTCTGTAAGTATTTATTTATGCTTATAAAACCAGATTATTTAAAAGCACAGCATAACAGAAAGACAAAACCAGTAGACACACATAGCTGGAACCTTTGCTTAGAGCCTACATCAAAAGTGAGAGAGTAATATGAAAGAGGAAGAATATCCAGACCTCCAAGGTGAAAAAAAAACCAACCCCACACACTAAGAAACAGCCACATTTCCAAAAGTCCTAGAATTTGCCAACTCCTAATTTGGGACTGAATCTTAACAGATTGGGGAATTCTGCACAGAGATGGGGTAAAAGTACCCAGGTCAAGCAGTATTACCATCACAGAGCAAGTCCCTGGAACATCCAGAATGTAGTTTATCTATGCAAATAATAAAGATTAGCAGTAATTTTTCTTGACCACTGAACAGCTTCTCAGAAATTCTGACCTGGAAAGCTCAAGCAATTTGCACATGACTGGTCACAAGTATTGACAACTCCATGTAAAAATCCCTCTCTGGCTCCTCGCTCTTGCTCATGCTCCGAAAGGTACCAGGGATACACCATAGCAACTTCACAGTCTCTGTTCTGAGTGACAGCATTCAAACACAGGATGCAACCATTTACTTTAATGTCACTCTGGGGAAAAAAACAAACCCAAAACCACACAAAAAAACATTGACAAATGTCTTTCCCCCCTCCCTCTCCTTCTAAGGCTTTTCTAATCATTCAATGCCATCCACCGGAGGCGGTTGTTTTCTCCCAGGACGTTACAGCTGTCTGGAGAGAGTATTCCTGAAGTACCTTAAGTGGCTTTCAGAGGAAGCTGGATATTTAGATGCAGGCAGAACAAACCAGGAGGTTTAGAATACCCCACTGGCGGGGCAGCTGAGAGCTGGGCACACTCAGAGTACCTCAGGACACAGAATCACAGCCCTCCTCAGATAGGAGGCAGGAATTGAGAACCCATTTTCAAATACATCCCAGTGAAATCCCAGCCATTACAGTTGCAATTTTTTTCCTTCCTACAGCTGAGTTGGCAGCCAAAGACAAAACCTTGTACTGCAAGGAAATATGCTATTAATTTCTTCAAGAATCATGTCCTAGTACATATTCTCCTTAGATGTTCATTTTCTAGGAGGTCCATATTGGTTTCTGTAGATTCTGTGTATTCTAAACAAACTTTTTGAAATGTCTCTGCATTTGACACGTTGGAAAATATTGGGACAGCATAAGGGTTCACTGAATTTATTCTTATTAGACCTACATAAACACCTCTCAACCGATGTCCAACTCCCGCTTAGGAGGATGGGGGCAGTTTGCTAAAGTCACTGATTCAGGTTTTGAAAGGCATTCTCCTGGTAAGAATATAGATTAGCTTCAGGCATCATGAACCACTTACGCCATGGGCCTGTACCAGACCTTGTGACAGAATTGGAGGCTTCTAGAATTTTATGTTAACCACTCTTTCCCTCACAAGCCACAACCATTTCACCCCATCCAGGTTTCCAAACTCATATTAGCAGTTCTTCCATATTTTGTGTTCTTACATTTGTTCCGCCACGTGTTCTATCAGATTCTGCCCTGACATCACTAACGTTTACATGGACGAAGGGATTGCTTCAGTCTTCTGATGCCACGAGCCCTGGCTTTTGCTGCTTCTTGCCAATAAACTTCAGGTTGTTGAGCCAAACTGGAATGCTTCCAAGTCACATCAATGTTAATTTGCATGTGCATCTGCTGCTGTAGTGTCTCATGTGAACTGCAGTACAGCTGCTTTGTGCTTCTTTTCTCCTTGCTCCCAGCTATCTGAGATCTCCAGTTGATATTGAATGGACACAAGGTAGGGCAACTAACACAGTATGCCCTGAGACTCAGCTGACTCTAGGCAATTTAGAGAAAGCCAGTGGGTTGGCATGACAATCCCAAATGATTTAGGTGACACAGAGACAGGTCAAACTGAATTGAAATCAACATGTTCCTTTTCTGTTCAGGAAACATAATACAACCAATTCACTTTGGGACTACAGAAATATCTGAGGCCTCCATTTCCTAATCAGCATTTACTGCAACTTTTCAACCACAGAAAGGAAAACATATCAATATTATCATGTTTGGTCCAATTCCTCATGAACACAAATTTTCAAATACCAGAATTTCACGTGTGACAAAATGCTTACATTTATTTGCTCTTTTACTGCAGAGAGCAGGAAAGGAAAGAATCCTAAACACAAATATATCAACCTCCAGATTATTTCTGCTTTCAGATAGAAAGACGAAAGCATAAAGAGACTGAACTCTGACTAATCGAAGGACAAAAAAAGAAATAGTAAACCACCCAAAATTACTCTTAGGAGCCATGAATTCTGATCTTTGTCCACTGCTGTAATGATTAAATGATGATGCCAGTCATGATAAAAACTATATAACAGGAGAAGGTGGGTGTTAGAACACCTGTAATTGGCAACAACTAGGCTAATCATATATAGCCTGTGTAATCCAAATACTTAAAAAAACACTTTCTCCAACCCACACAGGAAAACTGTATCACTCCATACTCCTACGATGCATTGTACTACATTTCTTCTTGTTAAAACTGTATCAACAGTTTGTGTAACACTCTTACTAACACCTTCTTAAGTTACAAATAGGAAGTGAGTAATAACACAAGCAAGAGCATCTCTTGTGTTACTTTTGTGTATGCATGCAACATACTAGTGATATGTGTCACTACTCTGAATCAACAAGAGAGATATTAGATTTCCTGATTCCTAGGTTGCATTAAATTGAACCTGAAGGTCACCCTTTTGTTGCTCTCCTGCTCTCAGGGACATTGCATCAATAAATACAAACAGGACTTCCATGTTGTAAAAGAGTTAATGTCCAGAGAATTGCCATGTAAATGAATGGGTTAAAATGCTGTAAATTTAACAAGCAAAATGGATGCGAAATAGAAATTACTTTGAAATATGGATGTATTCATTCCTCAGTACTGCTTTAGGCAAGTCTCCCACCATTGCATTACAATGAAAACTGGGAAGGGAGCTTTCACTTTATACTTTAGCAAATAAACAAAAACTTACTCTTGATTCTTTTGTTTCCTAGTTGTTGAACTGTTCCAATAACTACTTGAATTCAAACAGATCTAGTCTGTCACACAAAGAATATGTAAAGTTAAAAATCAAGCTTTAGGCCTTTTAAGACTTAGTTCACTCTGGATATAAGCAGACAGAACGTGCATCAGCTTCAAAAACAATTGCCCTGGCTTATGCCATGGACGAGCGTGACCTTAGAGCATATTTGTCTTATATACTAAGTCAAGTATATGCAGGTACAAGCTCAGAATAGCATCTTTGAAGTTAGGGCCTGGGGGCAAGAGGTTAAGGAGGCTGTAAGACAGGCTTTGTCCACAGCCACACCATCTTAATAAATTCATAAAGTTCAAAGTAAAGTAAGCTCTGAAGAATCAAGACAGAAACTCCAGTACTTAATAGTTTTGACCCATCATTTAGTTTTAGAAGGGATTTTCCTGTTCTTTCAGCTAGGATTGCTGATATATTTGAAACTTCAGTGACACTAATACACAAAATAGTACTGCAGTCTCATCACACAATGCCCTATCTTGACCTTCCAGACTAGGAATGAGACAGTTTCCAGGCTGTGAGGACTTTTTCTTCCCTCATATACCATCCAATCCACAGAGTGATGGTATACGATCTTGCTGGAAGCTGAAATCTCCTTATCCAGGACTTCAGCACAATGATCGCAGTGGAGCTCCTGCTTCCTTAGATGTTGTGCTTCACCACAACCCTCCACCCTTCCTTCATTTGCGACACCCTGACCTCCACAGATAGCCACTGCACGAAGAGGTACGGAAGCTCTGGAACTTCATTGAAAAGATCTCCAGTCCCTTCACCACCTTGCTGCTAGAACTGAGGCCAAATGGTTCTCTTGGATGGTCCAGAGCATGACCTAAGCTCTGGAAAGAAGGAATTGTGGGGAGGTAAAAGCAAGAGAATCTGTAAAGATTCAGTCAGAGTAGGATCAATCTGGGTCATGCAGAACACAATGCAAGCATACTGCAATACCTAAGAAGTGCTGTCACCTTGTTCTTTTGGTACAGTTTTAAATCACATACCTTTATATTCAGGATACTGAATTCCCACCATTTGCTGTTGACTACCTCATATACCTCCTCCTGCTTCTGCTACTACACCTTGCCTGGTCTAGAGGATCCATGGGTAAATGCTGCTGTTGGTTACAGCTGTGGAAGCCTACTGAAGTTAGCAAGATTGAAAGCATTCAATTAAAAGAAGAGTTAGCCCAACTTATGCTAATACAATGACAGTCACATCTGATATTATATTTTTCTGTCCTACTTCAGTTTTGGTCTCATATTTCACTGCAGCCAAGCAATCTCAAACCAAGAAAATGGCAGAAATAAACAACTAAACATTTAAAACCATGAGCTGTGGTTCTTTTTGTTCTCCTTCTGGGTTTTGGTCCCTGAAGACTCAGACCAGAAGAAAAATTTATTTTTACTTTGAAAGTTAAGATTCTTATAATGTAGCTATGGTTTAGCCATAATGGCAAATGCTGCCAGACCTGCAGTAAAATGTTGCAGTTTCTTGACATTGCCTTTGAACTCTGTCATATCACAAGTACTGACTCAGTGAAATACCTCTCTCCCAGTCAGTTCCTGTAGGGCAACAGCCTCTGGATTCCTCTCACATCAACGGCTAATCAATGCCACACTTTTCTGAGGTAAAGCTTCATCACTATTCCACAGATGAAAGAATGATATCCTGAGAGATTAGGATTCAAGGTTATTCCCCCTCTCCGTGCTCCAGATGCAAACTTTGGCAGTCTCCCAGCTCCAGGCTGAGTTGTCATCTGGGCAGGTGCTATTTTCCCACTATCTTCTTTACCTGACAACCTGATTTATGTGGCGGGAAAAAATAGGTAGCCAAGCTTGAAGAATGACAGAGGGGTTTCCAGTCAGGTCCCTTGTCTGGGGCGCTCTCTGCTAAAGCCTGAGAGCACACTGAGTCATTAAGCACCCTTTGCTATTTGTCTAAATCCTCATACGGATTTGGTGGCACTATAGGGAAGTCAAGCTACATCTCCAGAGACAGTCTGCCAGATCTGCATCTTGTTCCTTTGACAACTCCAGTCCAAGGGAGACTTTTCTCAACAAGTAATAGCTAAGAGGTACCGTGCTGAAATTAATCTCACCCTTTTCTCCTGCATTGCCAAGCTACCAGGTGGGCATTAACAAGCCAGGTAAAACCAAAACATTTTTTAACAGCCCACTTTCAATTAACCTGGCTCCATTTCCCTGACAAAGTAGCACTTTGCAATAGGCCCTAATGACCACTACTCACAGTTCTCAAGCTTGTTTATTGTTTTGTTCTGATGACATTATTTCATATAAGAAATAGATGGAAAGATGAAATGTTCCTATTGCCATTCAGGACCAGAGCAATAGCCCACTTCACTCTGGATACTGCCTCTGTATCTGGCTTGTACTGAATGCTTAAAAAGAGGACAAGACAGAAAGGAGGGGGGAAAAAAAATCCACCTTCTTACCCTCCTCAATGCCATGTCTTTAGCCAGTTTTCTAAGAAAAACTCTTTACCTGATGGCACCCGGTCATGAGCTGGTATCATGAAACGTGAAGACCAGTAACTGTCAGAGCTGTATAGTTTGGAGCAAGTGCACTTGCTTTCTTTAACAATACCTGTTTAGTTCTTACATCCTCCTCTGAAGGCCTGTGATAGTCCACCCCCTGCTTGATTTTGAGAAAATACAGCAACAGGGTAGGGATATAGATGCAGGGTAGGGATATAGATGTTATTTCACTATATATAGTGATATAAGAGTTGGCCACAGGTAAGTAATTTTTTTTCTTAAGATGAAGTTCACCCTCCAGTTTAAGCTTGGATGACCTTTCAGTTTCTCTTGCTGAATTCTATGCTTGAGTGCCATATGGATCCTGTATCAGTTACTCCTACTGTGAGTATCACGCACATCAACTGGTGTGCATTACCCAAGCACTAAATAATGGAAATTGCTTATTACTTTCTCAAATGATTATTACAGAAAATTAAAATTCTATGTCTCTTGCAGTATATAAACTTTAACAGCATTCATATTTTGCATGTAGAAAGGTACTAAATTACATGGCAGACAGTACTGTTAAGCAACAGCAATAAGGCTTTTCAAAGACAGTTACTCCCAACTGGTTAGTTTTGTAAAGGAGGCTCAAATCAAGTATTCTTGAAATTGTATATTTATACTCTCCATATTTTTTTTCCAACCAAAAGTAAGTCAGACTATATTATGGCTATTTGTGCAGAAACAGTTTGTGTAATGACAAAAACAACCTAAGAATTAAAGATACATGTATGCATTAAAAAGACTGATGACCTTAACAACGGGTTCCTGCACACATTCTGTAAATAGCATTCTAGAAAAACTACTAGTTCCATCTGCTGCAAAAGGAGTATCTTCACAAGAAAAATGCCAAAGTTGCACTAGAAAACTTTTACCTGACATAGGCTATTGTTATTCAGGGTTTTTTTATTGTCATTCTTCATTACTAATATTTTTCAAAAGGGAAAACTTCATTCATAAGCTCCCATACATCAGAACTCAGAGTAACTTTTGAACACTGCCTGATGAACCAGGCTTTGTCACAACAGGCGGAAAGAAAGGGCGCTGCTGCTGCTGGCAGTTCAGTAATGCTAAGTGACAACGAGACTGGGAATGAATACCAACTAGAAGAATTCAAAGAAAAAGCTTGAAAACAGCTTCAGGTGCCAGACAAAGCAGTCTTGCAGAGCATATGCCAACTTCTGATGACTACATACAATACGCAGGTCCTTGGTTTCTTAATCATTTTCAGCAAAGGGATATAGATCTTGTCTTTATGTTATCTGCGGTGACATATAAGTTAAAATTCTTAGCTGATTATATGCCCTGAAACCTAATTAAACCAGAGACAAATCCCGTCTTTTTCCAATATACTCAAGGCATTTTTGACAACATCAAGATACTATTAAAACCAAAAAAGTTATTTTCTGTGGCGGTGGTCTCTTAGAAATACAATATAGAACTTAACTGTGCTCAAGGTATTGCTCGTAAGGTCCTAATCAGTTTGACTCCTCTGGTTTAGTATTTTGGCTTGCCATACAGTAATCCCTTGGGGCCACCATTGTTCATGTACATCATATACATATTCATATACATGTGTCTGTACAGCCATAATTGCTGGTATATACTGGCAATGAATGAACTTCAGTAGCAAAGGGTATTTATTTATCCCAGACATGGAGAAAGCTTAGGAAGTATCACTGAAATGATTCTTTTCTGAATGAGTTATCTGAAATCCTATGTTTTCAAATATTTCTGATGTTGGTAGGACTATTCCATGTCAGAAGAGACTTTCTATGAAACATTTTTCTGTGGGACTCTTGGACCAAATGTACACGTGGTCTCTTGCTACTGGAGCTTGTATTTCTGTTCCCAAGGATGACTTCTGACATTAATTTTCTTCAATCTGGAGCAAAAGGACTATTAAATTGGAGAGATAAACAGATAAAAATCTTTAGCCATACCCAGCTACATGGACCTCTGCTATCTCAAGTGTCGATCAATTCTGCTTAGCAGCAATGCTTGCTGTGAAATGCTTGTTTACTAATATTTGCAAGACTACAACAGATGTACAAAATCAGCTAGGCTACAGTGAACATTTAGAAAGGGCAGCTGATTGCTTAATCTAGAGAGAGAGAGAAAGAGAATTTGTTAGAAACACCTTTAGCTGTTAGCTGGCATGGAAATTTTTATAGCCAAGAGGCAAGATTCTCTATAGTGTCAGTCTTTCCTTTCAGATTTGTGCTTTTGCTCCCTTTCATTCCCTCTGAAATCACAGCAGCTGAAGCTAGACCATGGATTTTTACATATAGGGAGATCTGGCTGCTGTTGTTTTTGCCAAAACTTTTGTGATTTGACTACTTGTATGTAAAATATGCAATAGCAAGAATGCAAAAAGCATGCAGAGCCAATGTTTTAAATGCTAGAGGTGGACAGAATGGATCCTGCAGAGGTCAAAAGGATCTAGGGATAACTGGGATACTTTAATGCTTTGAGAAGTTTGACATGTATTAAAAGGCAACATTTTAGAGTCAACTATATACATCTCATTGATTTCATTATGGTTAGGTTTCCACAGCAGCCATTAGTCCTTTTTCTTGTTGGCTAATATAACACATTTTCATGGGCCGTGAGTATGTATGTATGCAACATAGTGTACTTCTCAATGGATTGCATTTCCATTTGCAAAAAGAGATGTCTTTTAGCACCTGAAATCCAGCCTGTGCATTTTTATGCTTTTGTAAGTCTCACCTGCTTTGTTATGATGGAGCCCTGTTGAGTTGGTGTAGAAAACTACAGTCCTGGCCTCAGGAATTTACTACGCAATTTAGAAAAAGATATTTTAATCAGTGATAACAAATATCAGGGGAAAATGGAGGAAGAACAATACAGGTTGTAAGATCAAGCAATTACACAAACTAACAAAGTTTGATTTTAGAATTTCCCCATCAAATCTTAATACCTAATATTTTGTTAATCTTTTTTTCTGCTGTTTCAAAACCAGCCCTAGACGAACTGAGCAATCCTGAACTCACAAGAGTTCCAAAAGTGAATTTGAAATTTTAAATGTGCTGCGTTTGTGGATTCTGTCTTGAATTATCTCCCAGGACCTGATACTTACAATGCACAGAATGCCCACCAATTTCGTTGAGCGGTTACTGATACCAAAGGTCCCACAAACACCAGCTGCTTTTGAAAATATATGTATTGCCTATTTTATTTTTGTTCCTTCTCATATTCATACATACAATGTCTAAAGCTCTTCCACTTCTCATTATCAGACCATTTTCAAAATTGTACATTCTCATAGTATCAGAGCACATGTTCTTTCCTTCAGCAAAGGTATCTTTCATGCTGTAGCTGTAGAGGTCTGCAGAGATGATCCCAAGAGCACACTGCCATCAGCATACTTTTTGTCCTCGAACAAAGAAGAGCAAACTGCTATTCTGACTTCCTCTGAGCCATATGCTTCAGCACCTTGAAAGCATCCAAGCCAAGACTTCTTTTGCTTTTCTTGAACCTCTTCAGTGAGATAACCTCACAGTCCCAATCTTAAACTTTTGGATTTTTCATTTCTGACTTCTGCACAAATTGAGGTTTTTACCTCAAGCAGAAATCATGCTTCTAAAGTTTTGAATGACCGTGTCAGCCTTCTGCAGTGTATGTTTATCAAAATAGCTGCTGGTAACACAAGCTGAGAGAGGGGAAACCCCAGGACATGCACCATACGGTGACAGGGACAGCAGCAGAAACAGCAATTACTAATTAAAACAGTTCTTCATGGTTTCAAAATGGCTTTTCCATGAAGATTTAACAACTACTGGTTAATCCTTCCTTATGACTACTTAATTCTGAATAAACACATCTCTTTCTCAACTTTGGGAAAAGTTTTTTTTTTTTTCCTCCCTCTGCCTTTTTAAAACATTTGAAATATAAGGAATATTATAGTAACCATGGTATCCTGATGACATAATGGTTACCATGAGAACAAAGCTGAAACAGTGTCATCAGAGCCCCTTCTCTCTGCTGTGTGTTGAGTTTCATATTTAATAAAGATGGCCAAACTGCTGCCACCCAGCATGGCCAACTCTATCTTGCTTCACTTGGGTTTCAAAGCTTCTAAAAGCAAAGCTGCCCTGCGCTGCCGCCTTCCACCTTTGCACAGTTAGTTTTGCTTCAGGGCAGCAGTGCCACCAGCTTATAAGATAAGTCTGCATAGCAGCCAGGTAAGAGGATAACTGTGTTGTAGCAGATTCCCCTAAGACAGTGGCATTTGTCATGTCCCTAGGACATACTCCAGTATAGCCTTTGGCCATGCATAAAATGGCTGTTCTTGGTCTTTGCTTGCCAGACAAACCAGATTTAAAATCATGTTTACTTAACTGTGCTAGAAGATTTCTTTGCTAACCTACACAGTGTCTCTCAATGCATGATTATCTGTGGTCCAGTCCTGCAATAACCTCTACCCAGAGAGTGCTTTGCACGCACAAAGAAATCCAACTGGCT
The DNA here is from genome assembly GCA_013397275.1 of Burhinus bistriatus. Classification (NCBI taxonomy): domain Eukaryota; kingdom Metazoa; phylum Chordata; class Aves; order Charadriiformes; family Burhinidae; genus Burhinus; species Burhinus bistriatus. The sequence continues at coordinate 289,424 of VYXH01000035.1, read as the reverse complement.
TCAGGGGGTACTAGCTAAGTGCAGAGATGCATCACACCCAGCCTGTTATAGGACAAGAGTGCTGAAGCAGCCACCAAGACTCAGGATAACACTGTGACTCCAGTTGCACACGATTCATTTTTATGAGCACTCCTGAGTGCTGGCAATTCAGAAATTATTTCAGACTCTCCATTACCATCAGTCTGACTACTGTGAACACCAAGTGCTACCCTCCCCTGGGGCCAGCACATCGCATTGCTACAAGGCAAACAGGCACTGCCAAAATGCTGTACCTGGAGGGTAGCTCCAGCTTCAGATAAGCAAAAGCTATTCCCAGTTAGTTTCCTCCGAGAAGCTCCTCTTTCTTTTATTGCAAGAACCACTGGACATGACTCACTGCATATTGTTTGTTCATTTTGCTATATATATTTCCCAAATGCTATTTTAAGTCGCCTTTCTCCCTTATGCTCCTACCAAGTTTACTGCACGAAAACAACCCTCTAATTTTAATTTCGTATTTAACCAAAACAAATGTTGTGTGGCTCTGTTCACTTCAATAAAGCTATCTTGATTTAAATCATGCATACAGATATAAGAAAAGTGGTTGGAGGGGACAACACGAAGGGTACTACAAAACAAAGGGGCCAACTAAGTAGGCATTTCATACAAAGCTCCCTGCACTCTGCCTGTTAAACAAAATGTTTCCACACCAATCCAAGTCAGTTCCTGCAGATGGTTCACATACATTTCCTTCCTCCTCTAACCAGAATCCACTGCATAGGCTTTTCCTAAAACTTCTGGCCATAAAGTTTCTATTGTAGCCCCTTTTTAGTACTTACTGCCTGATTTTTTTTACCCCACTGTTTCACACGGTTCTTCCTGTTTCCTTGCCTTAACCTTACACTCCCTTCTTGGAAAATCAGGATACAGAGTAATTGTCAAAAGCTAACTGCAAAGATTCCTTCTAAAACCATAGAATAATTCAGGTTGGAAGGGACCTCTGGAGGTCATCTGGTCCAATTCCTACTAAAAGCAGGACCAGCTTGGCAGTTAAATGAGGTTGCTCAGGGTGCTGCCCAGCTGAGTTCCGAGTACCGCCAAGTATGGAGATACCACAACCTCTCTGGGCAGCCTGTGCCAGTTTTTAATGATGCTCACTGTGAAAGCAGTCACAATTTCCTTATATCTGATCAGAACATAGCTCTTGCTACAACTTAAGAGCACTTGCCTCCTGTTCTTTTGCTATGCAGAGTATGATTCTGTCTTTATTACTCACTGTTAGGTAGGTGAAGACAGCACTATGAACCTCCCTTTACCTTCTCTTATCCAGGTTAAAAAAAAAAAAAAATCAACTCAGCACTCTCAACCCCTTTTTGCAGCAGTGCGCTCCAGCTCCTAACCATCTTAAGGACCCTTCCACCAGACTCTCTCCAGTTTGTTAATCTCTCTCTGGTATAGGGAGACTCAGAACTTCAGATGCAGCCTCATAAGTACCTCACAGAGGGGAGAAATCAATTCCCTCAACTGCTGCCTACACTTTTGCTAATATAATCTGGTATGCAGTTGGCCTTCATTGCTGCAAGAGCACATTGCTGATTCGGGTTCAGCTTGTCATACTCTGGGACTCCCATATCCTTTCCTGCAAAGCTGCTCTCTGGCCAGATGGACTGTCATATAGGATTACTCCATCAATACAAAAAGTACAGTACAAAAATACAAGACTTTGCACAAATGCATAAAACTTTACGTTTGCCTCAGAACATCATGAAATTTCTGTCAGCCCATTCTTCAACTTCTTGCCATCCCGCTGAATTGCAGCCTCAAATTGGTTTCATTTGTGAAATGAGGGTATAGTCTGTGCCCTCACGTAGGTCATTGATAATGATGTTAAACAGCAACAGCCCCAGAGGAACACCACTAACAACCAGTCACCAGATAAATTTTGAATTGTTGACCATTACCCTTCAAGCCCTGGGGCTCACTTTGCTGCTCATCTATCATTCCATACCTCCCAGATTGTCTACAAGGATGCTACAGGAGACTAAGTCAAAAGCCTTGCTAATGTCAAGGTAAACAACATCTACTGCTCTCCTCTCGTTCCCTGAACTCAACTTTCACCATACAAGACAATCAGACTGGTCAGGTATGGTTTGCCTTTGGTAAGCCCATTCTGGATGCCCCCAATCACCATCTTCTCCTTCACATGCCTAGAAATTGCTTTCAGGCAAATCTCCTTCATAACCTGTCCAGGGACTGAGGTGAGACCAACCAGCCTGCAGTGACACAAATCTTCCTCCTTGCCCTTTTTGAAGATGGGCATCGCATTTGCCTTTCCCCAGTCACCAGGGTCCTCCCCCAGTTACCACAACCTTTCAAAGATACGAGAGAGCAGCTTTATACTGACATAAACCACTCCTTCGCACCCTTAGATGTATCCTGTCTGGTCCCATGGACATTAATTTATAGATATTTTTTATATGAAAGGTACTTGTAAAAAACACAACAGACACAGTAGGGCATAGCTCAAAGTCAGAATAAACATAGTTATATAAGCAATAGTTCAGGATTTTTGGAATAACCTTTCATAGAAGAAAAACCAACCAACTAATCCTCCATTACTGAAGGACCTGCTCTTGGTAGGTTGAGAAAAGGATACTTGGACAGAGTAAGTCCATCTCCATCACTTCTTCCTCACCACCTCAGGACAGGAAAGAGATGGGGAGATATAACCTGACTAATATGGTTTGGAGAAGGTTTAAAGAAATTTGGATATTTTCATTTTGTATGACCTCACATACCTGATGCAGAACTACTGAGCTGGGCTGGAAACGTTTCTTCCATCAGTGTACAATGGACTTCATCAGCTCTCTCTGCCATCTCTGGTTAGCCTTCTGGCTCTTTTATTCCACCATCACTGCATGAGATCTGTCCTGTTCCAAAGAAGATATAGGCTGAACTAACCAAGAGAGGGAAAAGAAATATAAAAGCCTGCCAGGTCCTGCTGGACTCTTCTCCACTGGAAGCAGGATTATTCCTTGCCTTACACTGCAAAGTAGGGGGAAAAAATATTAAGGATAAAGGATGCGGCCCATACGTATCAACATGGTCAGATAAATGCAGCAGGTTTGGCTAATTTGAAAGAACTGAGCCATTCAGAAGCAAGGCCCAGAACTGTTGCATTATTTATTAACTGCTACTTTGCCCCATGACAATGCAAGTCCACTGGGGACTGTGTTGTTTTATCTGCTGTGCTGTCAATGGGACTCTCCCTTTTTAACAGGGGCAACAAGAAGTGTGTGAAGGCTACAGCTGAACAGCTTATCATTCTTCCGAGGGCTTCACTTTGGTGTTTGGAGAGAGCTTTTGCTGCAGAAAGCTGCTCCTACTCTCTGAGCCACAGAGCCTCAAAAAATCTAGAAAGATTACTTGCAATGGTGTCTGTGATTCCACAGGCTTGCTCTTATGTCTAAGGAGAACTGGGCTGGTGTTAAAGTCATGGTTGCTAGTGCAGGTCAGCTGTTTTGCCGCAGATGAAACACAGGGAAAGGAAGAAACCTCACCAGTGCATCCCAGGTAACATTTTGACCTCAGTGTGTCTATCTTGTCATAAAACTAAAACTTTCACTAGCTTTTTACCTCCAGAAGGTGGATTTGCCTTTATGAAACTGAGGTTTAAAAAAAACATACGTATCTCTATATCAGACAGTCCCGGAGAGCAGTCTCAACCCACACCCCTCATCCACTAACAGGAATTTCACTGAAAGCAGCACGTTGCGAGGGCCTGACTGCTCTCTGCTGCAAGCAGTTGAAAGGTCAAAAGGGAAATAAAAACCAAAGTCATTTAGAAACCAGCCGGACTAGATTTTTTAATGACTTCCTGAGCCACGGAATCAAATGGACATATAGCATTAACAAGGACACAAACACGGCAGTGTACCAACTTCAAATGTTACAAATTCCCAGCTATTCCCACCTTAACCTTACCCAGAATCCTTTACCTGCTCCAACAGCTGCCTCATACCCAGCTGAGTGTAAGTGCTTCACTCTCAGCAAGATCAAACTTTAACCCAAATTTCAGCTATAGCCTCTTCTCCACAACTGTATCAGTGGATGCCCCAAAATTATTTAGGTAGTACCTTCTGAACACTACTTCAAACCTGGCTCATCAGCTGTGCTCCACCCAAAGTTCAACCCTGATCCCAGCTGTAACCCTAAGTTAGCAACCTCTGCCTGCCTAGCAGAAGGCGGCTGCCAGAGTCAACACTGAAGTCCCTAGCATAGCTGGCAATAAACCCAGCTGAGCGGTCACTGAATCTCTAACTTTCACCCACAGCCTCATGTCTGATGTTAACCTCCACCTCAGTCTCACACTTAAACCCTTCTTAATTGTGGCAGGCTAGTGTTTTCTGCCTTCCCTAGCAATGATTCCCTCTCACTGCTCTCCACAGACGCAAGCCACGCCCCAACCCTGCTAGACCCTGACTGGCAGGGTGACAAACACCAGAACAAACCCCAATGCCAGACTGCAACCAGCTAAAATTCAAGCTCATGGCTTAGCCATATACCCAACCTAAATGTTGGCCCCTTGTCTTCTGACATAATTTTAACAGAGAGTAGCTGGTTGACTGATTTCAACTTGTTCTCTGCAGTGACCACTTAGCAGAGTACAGAGGTACCCAAATTTTGCTAATCAAAATCAAGGCAGATTTGGGCTGTTTTTCAGGGAAAAAAAAAAATGCAGAGAACCACATGCAGCAGCACATGTGGTTTCAATGTCATACCTCCTGCACTTTGGTAAGCCCAAAAAGCAAAATGGTTTCTCCATGTGAAGCAGAGAAGCCCTGCTGCCTCTCAACTATTTACTGCTGCTGGCCCCATCCCTCTGCAAAGCTACTGCTCACCCCAAAGAAACAAGTGACAGATGGCTTGTACAGTAGCTGGGACTATTTGGGACCAAGGAGAGCTAATTCCCTGGTCCACTGCAGTCTTTCTGACCTCTAAGAGGCGCTCCCATCACAGGCTCATTCCAGGTTTTCACGCCACTGAGTTTTGGAAGAGAAGAGGATATGGAGCTAGTCCAGTAGTAACTGATGAGCCCAGTTTTGCCTCTTACATCAAACTCTGACTCACCCTGCACTGATACCAACTTGCAATTCTCTCTTAATTAGGAAAATCACTAGGCTAGTACTCACTGCCAGAATTCTGGGTCATAAAGTCATTCTCTGACTCAGTAGAAGGTTTACAACAGCTGTGGCAGTGATATGTACTGTAGGTGAGTCATGTTGAACTATTAGCATGAACATAAGAACCTTATAAAACAAATACATAAAGAATTGTACTGACCCACCTAAATTATAATCGTTCATTCGTAATTCTATAGCAAAGGACTTGACAATGTTTTATTGTGCACTCAATTTTCAGGAATGAAACATTTAAAAAATAAAGTTACTAAGACACTTCTCATCATATGAATCCCAAGCAGCTTTTTAAATTCAGAGGCTAAAATTTTAGCTGATATAAATTTTCTGGCAGGCATTAAATTTGTGGAGGCATACTGATTTAAAACAGCTCAGAATCTGATTCTAGATTCATGGGACAAAAACCCATGCTTATTGATTACGTAACTGTAAATGCAAAAATGTCTCAAGTGCAGCATGCAATGTATCTAACAGGATGTAACTAAATATTCCATGTGTATTCAGAAGGGGAAGATGCCCCGTTAATTTAAATTGCAGGAGAGATTTACACAGATAAATACTATTGGGTTTTTCAATCAAGGATTCCAACAAATAAAATTAAGAAAATATATAAAACATTAAGTAACTTGGAGGAATTACTGTCCTTCAGTGAATGGATATTGAAATAATTTCACTGACTTAGTAGGCCCTCATTACCTGAACATTTAATCCTTTGACTCTACAGTAAATTAGGCTAATAAAACTAATGTCACAAATCAAACCCAACGATATGGATGCCAAAGCACTGGAAAACCTCTGGTGTCCTGCCAGATACCTGCACTAGGACTTTTGTCCAGAAGTAATAGGAGGGAGGAAAGTATCTCAAAGATTTTTTCAAGCCCCCTTGGTTTTTCTAGTCATAACTTGGTCCTGTGGGGAACAAAAGTATTACAAGGCTACCCCACAGGTATTAGGTGCTGGGTTTTTGCCACTATAAAATGGGTTGCCCTTGGTGGAGCAAAGTAGGTTTATAGGAGATGGGGAATGAGCCACGTTGCCTACATCTAAGGCCATGGTCGTGACTCTGCTTTGAGAATGTATCAACCCTCAACCTTCTGCCCGGAGTTTCTTCACCCAAACGAGCTGACAAGAGGTAAACTCTTCATCCAGTTCAGTTCAAAGTCAGCCGCACTAGCTAAAGCATCTGCGCTAAGCTACAAGGACCCACGTGCTCTAGTGACTGTTCAGATGAGGCCCCGGGAATTTGGGGGCAGGAACGAACCCCCGAGGAGGGGTAGCTGCCTCTTAAAACGGCCTCTCGGCCCCCTCTGAGAAAAGAGGCTGAGCGTGGGCCGTTGGCAGTCTGCGGCCGCCGGCTCCCCCCGACTCAGGAACCAGCAGCCCACAGAAGAGGCTGGAGGCACGGCCGCCCCGCCGCAGAGCTGCCCACGGCGCGCCGTCCTACCCACCTGGGCCTACTGGCGGAGCCCCGCCGCCCCCCCCCGGGCCTCACTGCAGCAGCAGCGGCTCCGGCTCTCCCGGGGCCTGAGGCCGGCTTCTCTCCGGCCGCCGCCGGGCGCTCCCGCTCGCTGCCTGGCTGTTTCATTCATGCTTTCTCCTTCGCCATCTCCCTCTCTGGCTGAGGGGAAACGGGAGCGCGCGTGGGCGGCCGCTGGAAGGCTCCCTGTCAGTCAAGCGGCCGAGCTGAAAAGAAGGCGAGTGAGGGAGAAGGAGGGAGAACAGCTTTCCCGGGGGAGGGGGCGGCTGTTGTCGCTGCCAGCCTCGCAGCCCTTCCCGGGGGCATCTGCAGAGACGGGGTGGGGGCAAAAAAGGGAGCGGTTTTGCACCACAGACCTTTCCCGCCTCGGGAGGGAGCGGTGGGGGGCGGCTCCTCTCCTGCCCGCTCGTCACCCGTCCCCCCCCTCCCCACACACCCACTCAGCGGTGACGGAGGGGGGGGCCCGGCGGTCGCTCTGTCTGGCGAGGGCGCCGAGCGGAGGGGTCCGTGCCTCCGGCGGCGGGGAGGCAGGGCGCTGTGGCGGTCTGCGTGTACGTGTCTGCCGGGGGCTGCGGGGGCGGCGCGCCGGCGGAGGGGGACCGCCGGCCCACGCCGCTCGCTGGGGGGCGAGCCCGGTGTGTGTTAATGGCGAGGG